>JAUCNO010000425.1:12133740-12161296 GCA_032353835.1 Enteromius viviparus
ACCGTCAAATACCGTGACACCGATATAATTTTGAAAAATACCGTGATATAAATTTTTGGTCATACCGCCCAGCTCTACTTGATATCATAATTAGATTAAACTTAAGATATTAACTTAATAATCTGTAGACATTCAGCACACCAACACTGAAACTGGTGTGTTTCTAAGTACACACTGTGCTCTATTGTTCTGTGATTAGGTGTGTGTGTGTTTTCTCTGGCTGTTAATGAAAGACCATTTGGTTGGGTGTGGTTGGGTTGAAATAGCTTCAGGATTTTACGTTGTGATGTAACATGCCTTTTTGATGACGATCAACATGTCCTACCTGGCACTACATGTTCTAAACACTGAACTGACTGCATTTGTCCTTCTTAAACTCACATTTTATGCACATTTTATATGTGATTTTTATCTATGGACGTCACCAGGCTGCAATGTTTTCACTGCTAATGGGTGTTCCTGCTGCCCTAATTTTATTGACGGAATGTGTAGTTGGTTTGAGAAAGTGATCACAAATGTATGCAAGTATGTTAAACCTGTTTTTAAAAAGGAGGATTTTAAGACAAAGAAGTAATGTCACAATTTCGCATACCATTAAAAATCATTATTGTGAGAAGTGAAGGCACAGCACGACTATGAGATATGATGTTTTAACTGTGAGATATAGTTACTATTATGAGATATGTAATAAATAGCATTGCAATTGAGATGTGGTCGCAATTATAATATACTATTATGTTGCAGTTATGAGATAAAGGGCGGCTGTATAAGATGTGAAGCTATGTTTGAAAGTTGCATTTGTAATAATCACAATTTTTAGATATAAGATGGCTGCTATGAAATAGAAAAATCTCACAAATGTGACTACATATACTTTTTCAATTTTTAGATATAGTCACAATTATGAGATATAGCCGCAATTGTTAGAAAGTTGCAGTTATGAGATTTTGAAATACTGAAAATGAGTGATGTAGTCACAATTATTACTGACTGTAAAGTCGCAGTTATGAGATATGTAGTAACAATATTGACATACTGCAATTGAGTGTAATCGCAGTTATGATTGACTGTAAAGTTAGTTATGTGAGTTTTAGTTTTAAGAGATGTGCATTTATATTTGTAAAAGGTTGCAACTCTGAGATAGTCGTCACAATTATGAGACGTTTGCAGCTATGGAATATAAAGTTGTTTGTGAGATATGTCATTACAGTAATGTGTTATGCAGTCACAATTGTGGCAACATTGCAACTGTGAGATGAAGAAACAATTATGAGATGTCACAACTGTTAGTTAGAAAGTTGCAGTTATGAGATAAGTAGTAATAATTGTAAAGATGCGATTACATTTACATATTTAGACATTTAGCAGGCACTTTTATCCAAAGGGAATTACTAATGAGGACAATGCAATATAAAAACAACAAAAGAGAATCGATACTTATGATAATTATAAAAAAGTTGCAATGAAGAGATTAAAAGGCAGTTATGAGAAGCAATAATTGTAAGAACAATAGCCTGGGCCCGCCCATACTTCCTGTGACACTACATTTTAATTCGCGAGCAAAGTTAGTCTGGCAAAGCTGCCGTTTTAGAGCATTTCCGTTCCCAAAAAAGTGGGAACCAATGAGTAATGAGCTCCCCCCACACCCCGGGTAGTAAGGTAGTTTGGCCAGACTAAGCTTCTATGAGCTTTAAAGTTGAAGCCAGGCTAGCAATTTATCTAAATTTGTCATGATTATGAGAATTATGGTCATTGTTGTGAGATATAGAATTGTGTATTGTAAGCCAGCTATGCTCTGATGATATCTTTCTCTAAAGTCTCATGAATCTCTCTTTCCTCAGGTAAGAAGACAGGAAAGGGGATGGTTGTAATCCAGATCGAAGACGTGAATGATAACATGCCTGTGATTGAGGGCAAAGACCTGATCCTGTGTAGTAAGAGCGATACGCTGAGCTCTGTTCTGGTTGAAGCCGTGGACCTGGACAAGCAACCTTACTCTACTCCCTTCACTTTCGAACTTGGAGCAGATAATGATGGGAAGTGGAAACTGAAGGATACTACAGGTAAGGATAGAGGGCATTGATGTTTCTCAATATAGCAATAACAAGTGTTGCAGTATGATAACAGACATCTCTTCTGATCCAGATTCCTCTGTGGTGCTGGAACAGGCTGTGGCCATGCCCAACGGTGTCTACAGTGTTCCTCTCTTGGTGAAGGATCTGCAGGGATTCGGGAAAGAGCAGACTGTGACTGTGCGAGTGTGCACCTGTGAGAGAGAGGACAATGGTTTGGGAATTTGTGGGGCTCGGAGCGCCTCTTCCTCTTTGGGAAGTTTGGGAATCCTTGCCTTGGTTCTCTCTGGCCTGCTGCTGCTACTTTTGAGTGAGTGTATTGTCCTCATCAAGGATACATTTATTTGATAAAAAATACAGTATTACTGTCAAATAAGTTTAATGTATTTTTAAAATGTTACTTATGCTTGTGATGTCAAAACTGAATTTTTTTTTAGCATCATCACTCCTTCAGTCTCACAGCTCTAAGAATGTTTTTTTTATTATTATCAAAGTTTAAAACGTTGGGCTGCTTAGTGCTCAACAATTTTGTTAAAACAGGAATACATTTTTACGGATTATTGGAGGAAAGCAAAGTTCAGAGAACAGCATTTATTTGAAATAAATAAATGTTTTTACTGTCACTTCAGATCAATTTAACGCATTCTTGCATAATTCCATTTCTTTTTATTTGACAGATTATATACCAGCATTATAATTTATCATGAATTCCAGAATTCAGAAATGTTTTTTTTGGTCAAAACCCCTCAAAGCTGAAAAAATATTTTTTAGTAGTCTCCAAAAAGCCTGTAAATGATTCTCAGAAACACTAATAAATTTGCCTTCTGTTTGTCTTGCCGTATCAGGCCTGTTGCTCATCTTCATATGCAGTACCAAGAGAGACAAGCTTTACATCAGTGATGACACAGGAACAGGTGGAATGCTGCTGAAATCCAACACAGAGGCTCCTGGTGAAGAAGTGGTAAGACAAACCCCTCCATTTAAATGGTTAATTAACCAGAGAAACTGCTAGAAGAGTTTGACCATATTTGGCTGGAATGCCTTTCGCTTTTCAGAAAGATGGAGCTCTGATGATTATTCCTGGGGCAGAGGTAGTGGACGGGTCACTACAGAGCGGCCTCATGGAAAGTAAGAACGTGGCTTCAGCTTCAGGGCGCTATGGGCAGTCATTTTTCCAGGGAGGAGGAGTGTACAACACCACCACACAAGAGTTTGGGGCAGAGAAGTACTACACATCCGGACGCTATGATAACAACATATACGGCAATAACACAATGCAGAAATTCTCAAATACGGGTGCTCTGGACACGTGGAAAACCAACGGGCGCTACCTGGAAAGAGTGAGCTGAATTTATACATTCATTCACCCAGAAAACTCATATTTGACCTTCTCTCTGTTATTCGTTCATGCTCCACTGAAGTTATTTTTGATGTGACCTAACTTGTGACTCTTATTTTGTGACAGAAACTGGCTTACTTCGGAGACGAGGAGGAGGGGCGGTACGCAGATGACCTGCTAAAGACTTATGGGCATGAGGGGATGGGATCTCCCGCGGGTTCTGTAGGATGTTGTAGCATCGTGGGAGATCAGGAATCAATGGACTTTTTGAACACTCTCGGCCCCAAATTCAGACCACTGGCTGACGTCTGCTACACCACAACTCGAACCGGAAACTAAATAGAGGCGTGACTGAGAAGAGCGTTCTGTGTGCTGTTAGCCAGAGGTTTTCAAAGCACACTGCACAAAATCATGTCCCTAATCAGTATTTTTGTGTCTTTTCCAGTAAAAATATCAAAATATTCTTAAAACAAGATTAATTTATTTGAGAATCAAAATCTCAAGTTAAATTGCTGTTTCTTTTTTTAAACGTAAATCTCAGCAAATATGATTCATTTTAAAATAAAGGTAATGTTTCAAAATAATCTCAAATCTGTCACATATATTCTCTAAAATTAGTTTTAGGCCTGGTTTCTTAGCCTAAACCAGGATTAGGCCATAGTTCAATTAGCACATTTAAAGGTACCGTATGTAGAATTGACACCGAGTGGTTGAATTAGGTATTGCAGTCCAAATTCAAAATACTGGAGAGGGGAAATGCACTGTATTTTCTGCCAAGCAGGCAACCTGGATGCCGAAACACTACTGACTTTGTGATTGGGAGATAGATGGAGGGTGGGGCTTCAGGCCAAAACATGACAACATAAACATCAGTTGAGGGCTTCAACTGCGCTTTTTAAATGAGAATATCCAGGCTGTACTACTGCTGTCAGTGATACGAGTACTTGAAATTAACATGTTTTCTTAACGCCTATTGAACACAACAGAGACATTTTATGATTATTACAATACATTTCTTACAAACGGTTCCTTTAAGATATTAATATTAACCATGCCTTTTTTTATGAAGTACTTTAATGTCTAATACACTTTTCTGTACATATCATTTTATTCAGATTCTTTAGCTTGTTCAAAGATTGACAAAAATATAGCATCAAAATTGATTCTGTGGATTTACTTGTGCAGTACTCCTACTGGTATTTACTCGTTACAGAGGAAGTGTTGCTGGCGGAAGAGGATCAGAATGCTGAGGAGAAATCCCCTCTGGATGGTGCGTGGTACAGGAGGAAACAGAACAACCCAGGTGAAAAGAGGGCATGGGTCCATGGGACTGATTTACCATAAGATTAACCAGGCCAGTGAAAATTATGACCTTTTATTAAATGAGCCCTCATATTTGATCATGACTTTGCTCCATTATGGGGCAAAGTTTGCTTTTGGTGAGATGTTTAGAGTTTGATCTTTTCACCTGGGTACAGTTCCGAGATAAAAAAAATCTGCTTTGTACCGTATTGTAATGCTTACTGCAGCATATCTTTAGTTAAGCTGTTTTCAGGTGCATTTTTTCCAGTAACCATGTGCATTGATGGAGTAGGCCTACCCATAATGGTTTATGTAATATATTGGACAGTAGCATATTTTATTTTGAAGTAACATGGTAGGTTATTAAATCTTTTAACCATTGATTCTGAAATAAGTTGTGTTGAGTTAGTGTGCTTTTGTGAAGCTTACACAAAAAGACAATTCTTTATTAGTCTTCAGAATATTTATTTATTAATTTATTTATTTACTTTATCTTCCATATAAATGTATTATGAAGTGTCCACTGACAACTTGTTACTAATTAGATGAAAACTCTTAATACAAGTTAAAAATGTGATCTGATGATGAATTGATGATTGTAATGTTTCCCTAAAGGGTGTTATAATAGTTGTGTGTATGTGTTTGTGTGCTTATGCATTTTTGTGTTTAGTTCTGAAAAGAACGAAGAGCAGAAAGGGTAGAAATGACCTCATCAGTGCTGAAGAAGGAGAGGAACATTTCACTGACATCTCCTCTGTTGGTAAGCCTTGACTTTTGACCCTTAAAGGTTGATGACAACTTTAGTGTGATGCATGAAACTGAATGCTGCTGTTCACATATCCTGCATGATTTGTTTATCACAGAAATAGAATGATTTAACATTTTATATATTAAGTACAGAATTTTTGTTTGTTAATAGTTAACAGAAAGAGAGAAATATATTTATATATATAGAAATATATATTTATAATCTCGAACACTTATGTGTCTCAGCATAACTCAAAACAAACTTCTTTTTGTATTCTCATATATATTGTTTATTGTTATCTTATAAACGAAAAACATTCTGATCTTTTATTAGAGTTTGAATGTCTTTCTATAATGTTTTTGAATGTATTTTTCATCTCTCTAGCACCACCTGGATCACCTTTTGCCCGAGCTAGTTTGAAAAGCAGTAAGAATGATAGCTCTTCATATTTCCGTCGAAAAGAAAAGAGGGTACGCTTTTTCATACGTAGGATGGTGAAGGCACAGAGTTTCTACTGGATCGTTTTGTGTTTGGTGGGACTAAACACATTGTGTGTGGCCATTGTACATTACAACCAGCCTGAGTGGCTCACCAAGGCCCTGTGTAAGAGTGATTGTTTTCTGTTCAGTAGCAAATACACCATTTATTTATATTGTATTTCAAAATGCACTGATTATTTGGAATTACTGGCTACTTAGTTTCTAGTATAGCAATATCTCCTTGGCTCATAATAACTCATGAACATAAAATATTTAAGACAGTCATTTTAATATAAAATATTTTAAAATAATAACTCATTTCGGTTTCTCAATCAAAAATGACTTGAAGAATTTGATTAATTTCTGTGAAGCAGTTTAAACTGTCATTGCAATGAATTAACTCAAAGCTGTGAGTCAGTGATCTGTTTGCAGCATCACTTAAAAAACTTGTATTCATTTTATGTATTATTTTGTTTATTTATTTAATATTTTGTATACATAAAAACATTTCATATTAAAAGTTTATGTTGAAGATTCTCTAAAGACTGAACAAAACTGATATATTGTTTCTTTTAAACGTGCTGCCAAGCTGTACCTTGTAAGAGCATTCGTTTTGAAGGTTTGTGTGGGAAAAGCTTGGGTATTAACAGATAACCTAATCTGTCCTTTCATTCCTACGGGCGGTTAGACCTGGCAGAGTTTGTATTCCTGGGTCTGTTTCTGACAGAGATGACTCTGAAGATGTACGGCCTGGGGCCCAGAAACTACTTTCACTCCTCGTTCAACTGTTTTGACTTTGGGGTGAGTCACAGCACACATGATTCAGACGAGCCTGTGCGTTCCTATCAAGCCAGTCATTATCAGCCAGTGTAATACTTACAGTATGTGTGTACTGAATCATCACAGGGCCATTCATGACTTGTGCTTTATCCTGCCCAGATACATTCACTCTAACTGCCTTTTCTCAGATACAGTATATTTTATGTGTTTTCTACTTACTTTTAATGATTTTGATATTTTATCTGGTTATAATTTTAATAAATGGGTCATCTGCTCATTTAAATGAGAAGCTATACTAAATGAACTTGTATAACTTCGAGATTCTTGATTTCTCAGGTAATTGTGGGAAGTATATTTGAGGTGGTGTGGGCAGCGATTCAGCCTGGTGCGTCTTTTGGGATCAGTGTTCTGAGAGCCCTACGCCTGCTCCGTATCTTTAAAGTAACCAAGTAAGGAGACGAATATACACCTGCATTCTGATTTGTGAATGCTTTCAAAGTTGGATTAGACCAAAACAATAACATATCCAAATATTGCAACTGAAATTGCACTAATATTTCAGATCAGGAATTCCTGATACTTCAGACCCAAACCCCATGCCTTAAATCTTTTGTACATAAACTACTATAAACTATTATATAATACTTATATAAATCCTTACACGTTGTATTTTAAACTGAGTACTATTTTAATATTATTGATTGCATGTTTATATTAATACATACATTTTATTTTTAAATATAATTACACATCTATATAAATCTCAGTATATACGCTTACGTATATTTTAAAATAATATATAACAATTTTATTTTAAATGTGTCTTTCTCTGTAGGTATTGGAACTCTTTGCGGAATCTTGTGGTTTCACTTTTAAACTCCATGAAGTCCATCATCAGCTTGCTCTTCCTCCTCTTCCTCTTCATCGTGGTGTTTGCCCTTTTAGGCATGCAACTCTTCGGTGGCCAGTGAGTGATTTCTGAAATGATTCTTCATTATTATAACCATTTCTGGCCCATTCCAGCTGTGTTTTAAATAAATATATTTTTTTACATTTTACCCAATATGTTTTCCACCAATTAATGTGCAAATTAAAAGATAAAGACATAAAGGCATAATCTTTTAAATCTCTCATTATGCACACAATCATTAAAAGGCTAGATCAGATTCTGTAAATTCGCATGCATCTTTAAGCCTTATGACTACAGAAGGTCTACATGAAGCTCTTAGAGAAGTTTCAGTAACACCCTTGTAGCATCTGCTTTAGATCAGCTTTCTGAAGCTGATCTAAAGCCCGAGTGTCTTTTGATGTGTCTTTTGCTGGACCGAGATCAGCCCTAGGCTCCATCTGCTGGAGTCCTGCTGCCTTATCCATGAACAAAACCGGTCACAATACATGCTAAATTATGCATTCTCATTTAAGTATTAGGGCTGTAAAACGTGTACTCCTGTCATTTGCAGTTTTGGTGATGTTTTAATAGTCTGAAGTTTGAGTGGTTGAGTACTTCTGTAGCTGTCTTCCTAGACACTGAATGTGTCAAAATATCTGTAATTAGTAAGTAATTACTTCTCAACCGTAAAAAAAAGTTTAGTTTGAATGTATTCCGGACATACTACAATTGTCACGTCATGTAATTTAACAGCGTCCACTTGTATCGCTTCACTGCCATTCAAAAATCCTCTCCCCTGGCTTCACAGAAGTGCATTTCAGACTCTCGCAGGACGTACCTGTAGAAAGTAGTAAGCCTCCTGTTTAATGAACACATACTACTCTTTTCATACAGCAACTAATACACATAATTACTAAAATTATGACTGGTGTTATTATTTAAAAAAATGATTATTTTGTCTGATTCTGTTGCTGTCTCACACTAGTTAAACCCTGCAAATGCATTGTGTCGGAGTTTGAGTATCTATCCATCATCTCCTCTCTTCATTTCTGTAATCCTTCTGCCCTCGTGCCAACTCTTGTGAGCCTGGAGAGTGATACGGCATGCCAACAGGGATTTAGATCTCTACGCTCAGAGAATTACTGAGCTGATTATGCAGTGTGTCTGCTTGCTTTAACGAAGGGCACCCCGCTGACAACAAGCGTGGCGAATGAAAGCTGCACACATCACCCTTCCTCTTTCTCTCCCTCTTTAGTGCCATTGGGCTACACATAAACTGTTATAATCGGTTAAATAATTTTTCTTCAAATATTATTTTATTTTATTTTTACTAACAAGTTCACTGACTTGTAAACATTCTGTAAATTCTACTGTTTTTAAAACCAGAATGTGTATTTTGTGAATGCCCGTTAGTCATCAAATCCAGGCTGTGAGTCTTAAGGACAAAATGCATATTCAACAGTCAGATGGGAAATCGTACCCATGAGTCATTCTGCCCTTCCAAATAAAGCCTGCATGCACTAGTAGAACTATTTTTAATTTGACACATACAGCATTTATGATCGTCTTTCGTGTTGATGTGTTCTGATAGGTGTTGTGACGTCAGTGCACATGCAAAGCTCTCATTTGCTCTGATGAGTTTAAAGCCTGCAGGTTCTGATGATATTAACTCACCTGGCTATTTGTTGACTGTGTTTTTGAGGTCTTGTCAAATGCCCCTAGAGCTTTTTAAATTGCTGTCATGGAAAAAGCGATGGAGTTTTGGAGGGGATTGCAGAGCATGAGCATAAACATTCAAGTGGTTTGGAGAGACTTTCTAATTTAGTCTTTGCTTATTGAGTTTCTCAAATGCTCAGAGTGAAGTGGTTCTTTTATTTCTTGTGTTTCAGAGAAATCTCTGCAGTTGATATAACTGACATGCTGGGCTTTAGTATTCAGTTGCCTGAGATGAAGTATCTTTCCCTCCAACAAAACATCCTGTCAAATAAGCCTCTGTCAATATTTTTATCCTAGTTTTTGTCTAGTTTTTAAGGCCCTGAGTCACAGGTTTGCATGTGTAGGTATGAAGTACAGCTCGCACAACTGTTAGCTTCCCCAGCCATGACAAAATCAGTCTTTGATTCTGTCAATTTTTGCATTTACAGTTACTGTGTATTCAAGCATATTCTAAGCTTCTTATACTGTATTGAGTGAACAGCATTTAGTTTTATGCAGTGGCGCATCTACTGCAATTTCTATTGAAAACCTCTTTATGTTTACGATGTAAAGCTAATGCACAAATCCCACGACAAGCCAGGACTGAATGATACATCCTTTCCTCCATAATTCACTGTTGTGAAGGCAACCATGCTCTGAATCTCCTCTATGAATGGATGAGTCACCCTTCTTGTGTTTCCCTTGAAGGCCAGGCACTGAAAGGCAATTTGGAGAGAGTTAAAGGCAGGACTGCAAGAGAACTCTAAAATCTAAAAATAAAATGCTTGAAAGAGGAAGAGAATGATAGGGATGGTTTAAAAAAAGAAGAAAACCGATCCTCCTGATCATTTCATCTGAGGCAAGGACAATTATTTCTTGCCTTACGTGCAAGAGGTCATGAATCTGAGTCTGCTTCAGGTTTGTCAGTAAATCAGAAAGGATGGCGTGTGGCTGAATTTGATTTGATTTCAGTGGAGTTGTGTTTTTAGGTGGATGACAGGGCTGCCAAAGCCCTCAGATTTTGCGTTTTTAATCCAAAATGTAAATAAGAAATAGAAATTGGCCAAAAACAAGTCATTCGAGTATTAATATTACACTTATTTTCATTGAACTTAACATTCAAGCCCACAAATTACTGATGATAAGTGCCGTGCTCAAGGGTACAAATCATGATAAAACAGTATTTTGATCCTAGCAACTCAGTATCTTTGTTTTGACAGCCCTGCAATTACAGCAAACCAGAACTGACATCAAAATCTTCAGTGTACCTCTGCAGTCTTTTTTTACCCCCATTGCGCTGAAGCTCTCTCTCTCTCTTCCCAACTAGGTTTAATTTTGAAGATGAAACTCCCACTACAAACTTTGACAGCTTCCCTGCAGCCATAATGACAGTCTTCCAGGTATACTTTATTTTCATTTGGCCTTATGAATGTTTAATGTGTTTGTTTTTTTTATGAATTAAACTGTAAGGCTGTTTGGTGTGCTTGACCTGTTTAGATTTTGACAGGAGAGGATTGGAATGCAGTGATGTATCATGGGATAGAGTCCCAGGGTGGCGTACGGGGTGGAATGTTCTCCTCTGTCTACTTTATTGTCCTCACGCTCTTTGGAAACTGTATCCTGTCCTACATCTGTGCAAATGCTTTTAGCCTTAGAGAAAAGACCATTTGTAATACATAGTTCATAATGTGGAAAATCACATATTTAATATACTGTTATATATACAGTCAATAAAATTATTGATGCATGTGTAATCTGTTTTAATGCAAATCGAATGTGTGTACAAACAATTCTCTAACTTGATAACAACTAGACACACTTCTCAATGTATTCTTGGCCATTGCTGTTGATAACCTCGCCAATGCACAGGAGCTGACAAAGGTAATCAGACTTTATAAAATGTTTTATTTTTTGTGTACGTGACTTATATCCTGACCTTTCATTTCTGCAATTCCCATGCTTTCAGGATGAAGAGGAACAAGAGGAGGCAGCAAAGAAAAGCATGGCTCTTCAGAAGGCCATGGAGGTGAAGGAGGTCAGCCCAATGTCTGCTGCCAACATCTCAATAGCAGCGTAAGTGTCTGTTTTTCCCTGTATGTTTTCTTATCCAGCCTTGCGCTATGGAACTTGTCCTCTGATGTGTACTGTAACAGTTGTTTGTTACTTCACTGTTAAGTTTTTTTGTAATTGCTTGATCGTTTGTCCAGTCAATGTCAGTGTGACCCTGGCCTCCCCTTAAACCTGCTCTGTGTAGTCTGTTCTTCATGAGTGTGTTGCTTTAGGGTTGTATTTTATGTCAAATCAATGTTATTATAGTTTAATTATGTCATTTGCAGAGATTTATTTTACATACTGTATGTTAAAAAAAGGTAAATAAATCTAAAATATTTTATATTGTGGAATTAGTTTTTTTTTTCACGTATTTGCACTTTTGGCCCATGACATTCTCATTAATTTATTTATAATAATATGTCTATGAACCACATTCGACAATCTACATACATGCATCATCGGAAATTATGCTAATGGAAACTATTTATAATGGAAAGGCAGGCATTTATATATCCTAAAATCACAAAAAAAAAAATTCAAAATATTTTCACCATGAAACTGAAAAAGTGATTATGTTAAATATTACAAAATATTATTAAAAATATTATTATTATTATTATTAAATTATAATTTAATTTAAGAATTATTTTAAAGATCTATAATATTTTACATAATTTAATATATTGCTTCTATATTATACAATACTTCTATACTATACTTATATCTATACAAAAGTGCCTTTACTTGAAAAAAACACTAAATGATAATGTGCAATAGGTTTTAACAAAACAACAATCTGGATTGATCTGGATTCAGTTTGAATGCAACAGACTGTCTTTTTCCCGGTTGTTCTACTTTCATTTACATTTGTTATGTGTTTTCATATGTGTAACCATTTCTTCTTGTCTGTTCACAGATTACATGATGTTAGCATTTTACAATTGTCACTTCTTAACAAAACCAATTATAATTCACATTTCATTGTGCCACATAAAATTACAGAGTATTATTTACAAAACTGCAAACACTTCTGTACACTTCTGTAATGCAGCTTGTTCATGAGTTGTTGTTGTTTTAACACACGTATTGTTAGCTTTATATTTTGGTGACACTGAAGTGCAGGACCAGAGTTTTTAAAAATGTAATTTAAAAAAAAAAGATGTCTCTTTTATACATTTTATACAAGTCTTAGTCCGTAGAGTATTTACTGTAAAGTGTCCTTTACTTGAAGTGTTACCAATGTTTGTGTCTTGTATTTGAAACACACAGGGGGCAGGTGGACAGACATCACCCTGACTGCCATCTGCACCCTCGGCACTTCTTTCATTTGCGTTTGTGTCTCATTCTTTTGTTTTGTTTTTTGTTTCGCATGTGCAGTTTTGTAAAGCAAAATCGAGATGCAATCTCTCGCAGGTCTTCAGTCTGCAGCGTTCACTCACCGTGAGTTCTGCTCTCACTTACAATACTCCTCCTCTCTTCTCCTCTCCAACTATTCCTATTCCTACATCTATACCTATTCCAGTTTTCTTAAAGCTGTAATCCTCTTGTTGACCTTCCATTTATGTGTTTTAATCGTAGCTCATCTCATTGATTTTGGGGGTGATAGCATGATTTCCTTATTTTTAGAGCTCTTAAAGGACAACAAAACTCTTGAAGTTAAAACTGGAAAAGGAATGTTTGTCAAGTCACACTTTAAATGTTGACTTAAAGGAATGCTGTGTGAAAAAAATGCAACAACTTAGATGTAGGGTTTATATAGTTGCTAGACAGTTGCTTGGATGTTCTAGATGGTTGCTCGATTGTTCAACAGATGCTATGGTATTCTGGGTGGTTGCTACAGTATGGATGGATGGATAGACCGATGGATTGGTAGATAGATGTGTATTTTTATTATGTATATATAAATAGAAACACATAGATGTATATTTAAGACAAATATGTTATGTTAACATAGTAAATATATGTATATAAAATATAGAAATTAAATATCGGATGATTAATATATTAATATATATACATGTACTGTAAACATATACTTTATGTGTCTGTATTTATACCTAATGAATATACACAGTACACACACACACTTATATATTATTTAAACAAAAACCTATATATATATATATATATTTATATATATTTTACACCAGTTCAGAAAAGCATTTCAGAGACAGTATACTTCATTAGTGCTTAATAAGTAAGCACTTAGACTAGATTAATTATTTTACATTATTTGTAGGTTCTTTAAGACGTCTCCCTTTGTTCTTAGATGTATGACAACTGTGAGAGCCTCCAGCACTTTGATTTCATCCTTTTGATAACTTTTCCAATATGAATGAAGGCCAAGCTAAACAGAGCAGTCTAGGTGTGCTGTCTGCAAGCCTCACTGCCTATTTGAATCAACTGCCTTTGTAGTGTGGTTTTGGTCTTTTTATGTATATGTGTGTGCATGCAAGGGATAGAATGGCACCTTTTGATCAAGAAATGAAAGTATGTTAAAATCTGCGGGTTCATGTTGTTTGTCTGTGTCATTTTCCTTTCTCACTAGTTGTTCTTTCCTTCTTTCTTGACCTCTTTTCATATAAAATCTTGTTTGTCTTTAACATGTCTGTCGTTTTTGTGTTGTGCGACCCTGAATGTGTCTCTAAGGAGTTATGTCTACACTCCATGTCGTCGCTTTGTGAGGTATAGTGACACGGCTCAGGATACTTTTGTTCAACTTTAGTGGTTTTATCATTAGTACATGCTATTAGTGCATCATTAGGGCTTCTGAGTCACTGTAGTCCCATGATGCTCTCTGTCCCCTTCTAACAATGGAACAGCATACGCTGTTTGGACGTAAGTGAAATGCATGAGTCATAGAGCATGACATACAGATTATACTGAAACTGCATATGGAAAAATATCTTTGCCAACCACTGTTCCACGCCAATGCTTGAGAGACGGATGTTGTTAGCTCACCCAAAAAAAAAAATTCTGTCATTTGCTCACACTCATGGTTTTTTCAAACCTGTTTGAATGCTTCTAATATAGTACACTAGTCATTTGGATATGTTTTTGCATTCAATGAAAGTCCTCACTTATTATAGTAACACAGAAAAGATTGACCCGCGAGAATGTATTTCACATAATAAATAAAGTCATACAGGTTTAGAACAACACAAATGTGAATAAACATGTGACAGCATTTTCATTTTGGGGCAAACTTTCCTTTTAAACTAGGGTAACTCACATAGTTTAGTTTAGCCATTGTTGTTTATTATTTTGTCCCTTTAAAGACCAGAACTAATTGTTGGTCTACTGTATCTTTAAAAGTGAATAACTTGTTTAAAAAACAAACAAACATATATTCACTGCAAAAAATGCTTTCTAAAACAAGATTTTTTGTCTTATTTGCAGCCAAAATATCTAAAACTTCTCAAATCAAAAAGGATTTTCTAAACAAGAAACAATTACTTTCTTGTTTTCAGAAAAAAAAAGCTAGAATTTTGTGAGTTTTTACTTGAAACAAGCAAAATAATCTGCCAATGGGGTAAGCAAAATAATCTTTGTTTTCTTTTTGAAATAAGATTATATTTCTGACCACATTGGCAGATTATTTTTCTTGTTCTAAGCAAAAGGTTACTTAATTTTAGCTTGTTTTTTCCTAAAAACCAGACAGTAATTTTTTCTTGTTTAGAAAAATTCTTCTTGATTTCAGAATATTTAGATATTTTGGCTGGAAACAAGACAAAAAATCTTGTCTTAGAAAGCATTTTTTGCAGTGTATGTATACTGCTTTAATTATTTACTATTACTAAAATAGAAATAGTAAAAGTAATGTTTATATTTTTCAGTATTTTTCATTTTTATACTTAAGTTTCATTAGTAGTCATTGCATTTTTTGCTTTTGGCATTTATATTGGGTTTTACATTTAAAAACTGCCAAAGTAGCAAGTATCATTTGAGAGATAATCCACCCCAAAATGAAAATTTTGTTATCATTTATTCACCCTGTAGTCGTTCAAAACCTATACGATTTTCTTTGAAACACAAAAAATTAACTTTAAAGAATGTTGATCAACAAATAGATTCAGTTGCTCGTAACTTCCATTGTGTGAAAAAAAAATTATGTCGTTGATGTCATTAGAAAGTAATATTTTAAGGAATTTGTCTGGTTATGAAAATTCTTTAAAACATCAAAACAGAAGAAAGAAACCAAGTCAGTTTTGAAACAACATGAGGAGAGTAAATCATGACTCCATTTTAATTTCTTTGGGTGTACTATCCCATGTTAAGAGTGATTTTGAGTGGTCAGGAGTGTTGGGGTCATGGATGTTATCGGAGTAAATGCATAGTGATGTGTGTAATTCAGGTGAATGTTCTTCCATCCCTCAGTAAAGAGCAGCAGAGGTCACTGCAGAAGTTGTCCATATGGGAGCAGCGCACCAACCAGCTTCGGAGGCACAACGTTCGCAACAGCAGCGAGGCCCTTTACAGCGAACTTGAGCCTGAAGAGCGTCTGCGCGTGTCTTCAGCGCTCCATCTGCGCCCTGACATGAAGGCCCACCATGACCGGCCACTGGTAGTGGAGCACCAAGATGGTTCTGTGGACAATTCTAGGACTGACAGAGATGGAGACACTCCAGACTGTCAATCGTCCACTGGCCTCCCAAGGAAGCTCCATCGATGCAGAGGAGAGAACGGGGATGCGGGAGAAGGGCGGCACCATAGACACCACAGCCGGAACAGAGAGAATCAGAGTGGCCTGGAGCACAGCGGCAATCAGGAAGGAGGACACAGGAACCACCACATGGCTGGTTCTCCTGAGGAGGGCATAGGGATGGATGAAAGAGAACACAGACACCACCATTCTCGCCGATCCAGAGAGGTCAACGGGAATGGCAACGGCTCGATAAGTAATGGCGGCAGAGGTGAGGGTAGGATACGAGGTCACAGAGAGGGCGAAGGAGGGAATGGAGAGAGGAGGAGACACCGGCCACGTGTCAAAGCCCAGTCCACACTGGATGGAGAAGAATGCAGAGAGAACGGTGGAAAACACAGGTATGTTCTTTAAGTACTATTTAGACACATAAAGGGGTAATTATTTACTCACCCCAATGTTGTTTAAAACCTGTATGCATCATTTATCGCTAACCTGATTGTCCCTGGCTCAACATCGAGATTAACCAATCAGATTTAAAAGAACAATTTACAGTTTTTGTGAAGTTTAGGCATTGTGATAACCACAAAGTGTCCGAATACATTTTTTCTTCATTTTAAACTGTATGTTCTTTCAAACATCTTTAAACGTGTTGCTTGAAAAGTCTGCTTTTCTTTAATACAAGAGACATTACTGTCATTCATAATTTTATTTGAGACATTTTGAAGCCACGTACATCTGGAATATTGAGTGCATGATCAGACATGGCATTTTCCCCTACAATTTCGTTCTTGCTTTGATCTGCATGTACTTCACAAAGCATTAGGCAGCACTTTGAAATATATTGTGCGTGTACGTTGTATATGTATATTTGCATTCAGATTAATAGGTTTTTGATATTACAGTGGCAGACCAACCGGAACAGACAGCCTAGCCACCAGCCCTCTCCAGTCTCCAACGGAAGAGAAGCCAGGGGACAAAGATAATCTAAAAAACAGCACCAGAGTGGGGCCAACTGGAGTCAACATCCCTGTCACTGTAACTGCCCCACCAGGAGATACTACCGTCATTCCCAGTAAATTTCTTTAATCTCCTGCTGGAATAAATATGTAATTAAAATAACAAATTAATTGAGTAGTTTGACTAGTGACGTTTTTACACTTTAACAAAAGTGTTCAATGCAACCCTAATAAAAATACATGGTCATACTTTAATATTAGGTGGCCTCAACTACATTTACATTTACATTTATTTATTTAGCAGACGCTTTTATCCAAAGCAACTTACAGGTGGGGCTATGTACTTGTACTATGTACTTGAAGCAAAAAAGAAGTACAATGTATTATTGTGGTCATATTTCAATTAGAATTTTCATTTTTGGGTAAACTATTCCTTTAAGGGTTAAGGAATGGGTCAATGGTGTAATATAGGTATATTAAAAATATAAGTACAAATGTAAAAGCATTTATGTACACAGCAGTTAAGGCCACCTAGTATAAAGTGGGACCAAATAAATAAAATAAATTCAACATAACGGCAGCTTAGACATTATGCTAAATTACTGTAGTCCTCGTATGTTCCACGTTGATTTGAGTGACATGAGGGTAAATAAATACATTTTTTGTTGCATTATCCTTTTAAGTATTATCTACTAACTGCATAATCATTTTTGAAAAAGCAGCACTGCTTAAAAGAAGGCAACATTAAATGTTTAATTGACACTTGTGGCATTCTCTCCTCATCTTTGCTCTAATGATCATCTGTTTGACAGTGAACAACATTGATGGTGACAGTCTACTGCTGAACGAGGAAAAGAAGGATCTAGATGAGCTAAATCAGAATGCACCCAAACACATTCTGCCATACAGCTCCATGTTTGTCTTCGGTCCAACTAACCCGTGAGTTAAACTTTAACTGCTACGTTCCAGAAAACTCCTGAGAAGAGTTTTAATATTACAGTACTTGCCTCAGTTTGTTCAGAATTAGCATTTAGTTGTAAGATACCTGCTACAAATTGTGAAAAAGTGTTTTGTTTCGATGCTGTCTCCACAGAGTGAGGCGACTGTGTCATTACGTGGTGAACCTGCGGTATTTTGAGATGTGTATCCTCACAGTCATCACCATGAGCAGCATCGCCCTCGCAGCTGAAGACCCTGTGCAGGCACATGCCCCGCGCAACGATGTAAGACTCACAGACCTACCTGGAAAATGTAAAATCTATAAATTCCAAGTATATATGTAATTTCATATAATCTTTTTTAAATGATGTCCATTTATTTAATGTTATCTATAAAATCCAGCAAACACCGTCTTTGGCGGAATGCTGGGGCTATGACATCAGTGGTTTTTACATAACTCAAGAACAGTCCTGTAGGGCAGTATGGCAGCCCTTGTCTGAACTGTCACGCTGAGGGTTGTCACTAGCCCCACCGACTGGCTTTTGCACCATATTGTTATTTCGGGACAGCCCGTGAGCCCGTTAAGCACCCAGTGTCACCACATTAGCCCATAAGCATAGCTTATTTAACATTGCTCTCTGAATTACGTATAAACATGTCCGCAAGAATCCCATAGTCCACTGTATTACCCTTCCAATTGATTCACTGTGCCCGGTCGGCTCGTCCAATGAATCGCTGCTTACAGCAAATATTTGCCACCTGCTCATGAAAGGGAGCAAAAAAAACATATCTATTTTTGTCTCTCAAAAAATACAATGTACATCTTGTCTTTTTTGTTTTGGGGATTATTGAATTACTCGCTGAATCATAGCTGCAGTGATGCCAAACACTATGGTTTATGCTGAGATTTTTATATTATCTATGGCGTCATCCACTTTCTTTTGCTTAGACGGTCTGTTTGGACTGCCAGAATACAAAAAATAACTGCTTATTTCTTTCGGTTCCCTCAGGTCCTGAAATACCTAGACTACATCTTCACTGGTGTGTTCACTTTTGAGATGGTTATAAAGGTAAATAAAATCACCTTCAATCTATTTTTAGAACTGTGCTTTATTAAATAACTTAGAGTTTTAATTCAGTCAGTTTATTACATTTAAAAAAACTTATGTTTTAGTTAATACTGATACTTATTTCCCAGGATTCTTTATTCATTAGAAAGTTTAACTGAACATCATATTTTAAAATACACCCTTTCTTAACATCATGATTGTTATTTTTGAACGGTCCAATGCATCCTTGCTCAATAGAATTTATACATGTATGATTAACACTTTTTTCATCTCGCATCTAGATGATCGATCTTGGGTTGCTGTTGCATCCTGGATCGTACTTCAGGGACCCGTGGAACATACTGGACTTCATTGTAGTCACCGGTGCTCTGGTGGCCTTTGCCTGCTCGTGAGTGGCTTTTTTTTGTAGTTCTGTCAGAGTGCAGCAGACAGAGCGGTCAGAAGAGCAGACTGTCAGTTCAAATCCAGCAAGAGAGCATTCAGTCGAATATGACGGAAACAGGATGTGACTGTCTGCTGTTTAGTATCTGGTGTGAGATGGAGCCCTGTGATGAGGGGAAGCGTGGCATCTGTGTGTAGTTTGGTCTTTGGAACTCAACGGTTTAACACGCATCTGTTTTTAAGCTCATAATAGGATTGTGTATAGAGCACACACCTGTGCTAATGATTCGAGCTTAGTATTTCCCTCAGGAGCTGAGCCAAACAGTTGCAGAGAAGACACATTTTCCAGCAGTTTGCTTTTAATTCTTATTGTTCCTGATCCACTCATTATAATTAGTAATGAATTCCTAAATGTGCTGTTATATCCTAGTTGAATTAATTCATGGTTTTCAACTGATGGGTGCTAAAATAACAATAAAATCCACTCACGTATAAATAAAATAGACGCACATTAGAATTTTTCATTTAAAAACTGAAAACATCTCAAACTTTACTCACCCTCAAAATGTAGATGAGCTTGTTTTTTCATCTGAACAGATTTGGAGAAATTGAATATTGCTTATAAAAATATAATCCACAAGTAATCCACATGGCTTGTAAAGTGAATCAGGATAGTAATATGCTCAAACTAAGCATTGTTTACAAATAAACAACAGTTTACAGAAATCCTTTCACATGGATTTTGATGTGAAAGTTCAACAGGGGATGGAACTTCTCACTGAAGGAAGCATTTCTGTGGATTCTGGACTGGTAGCTTGGCCAGAAGCCAAATGATTGTGTTTTTATCAGCTGTTTGGACTATTTCTTTCTGACAGCAGCCATTTACAGAGGATCCATTGGCAAACATTTCCAGGGAATTTGCGTTAGCTTCATAGCAATGCTCTTGTATCCACCCACAACAGTAATGCATTTTAGAGAAGCCCGGTGGATACTACTTCCTCTGCAAGGCAAACATAAACATAAAGAGTTTGACAGCGCTAGTGTGATTTATGTAATAAATGCAAGGTTTAGTTTGAGTGTGGCTGAATCTTCTTAGCTGTCATGTGCAGATGCTCAGCCATCTCTCTCCACCTCTACAGTTGACAGAAGGACCCTGGGGTGCTTTAAAATAGCAGAAAAAGAAGTGATAAAAAACTGCTCGGCTTTTTATACCAGCCGAGTTATTCAGTAGCGCAAAAATGGTCCACCAGCTCCGGTTTGCTCCTGTGCTTCAGATAGTGGCGCTACAGCATATCTAGGCGTTTTTATAGCTACGGACACTTTTGACTCCGTTTTAATTTTATATACAGTGTGCAGTGTGGAATATTGATTATAAACGTTTCTCATCTGTTTTGGTATTTCTGATTCTCTTGTGTTTGTCTCTCTTTAACTGTGCTGTAATCTTCTTCTCTCTCCTGTGCTTTTCTTCAGTGGTTAAAAGCAAGCTTGTGTCCTGTGGGCTTTAATGTTTCTCATTTATTTTTGTCTTTCTCCATCCATCCTCCTCTCTTTCTCTGTCTCTCTATCTCTCTCTCTCACACTTTCTTTATCTGCCCTGTCCTTTCCTCTTGCTTGCGTTGCTTTCAGGAGCTTCATGGGGTACGCATTTGTTATTACCTGCTTCCTGTGTATCTGCCTGAGTATGAGTGTGTGTTTGTTTGGATAAGGAATCGCAAGACCAGTGCAACACATTCACAAGATTTGTGAAAATTAACTTCTGTAGACCACTATTAGGTGTGATATCTTAAACTCAATACACTTCAGGAAGTAAATAAACTACTTGCCAATTGTTCATTATTTAATGTTCACAATCAGCATCAATCACCAGGACTCGCATGAAACTTCATGCATGCATTTTCTTATAGTGTGTGTTTGTGTGTGTGACATTTGCCAGTTTGTAACCTTTTCACTTTTGCGATTTTTATCACAGTTTCGTGTTGCGACGTCTCTATATTTACAGCTCAAAGTGATTTATCTAGCAAACAAACAGTAACTAATAATCCCTCACTGCATCATGTCTTTGATTATTGTAATGCTTTATTGTGCGCCGGAGTTGCTTTGATGCTTTTTAATCTTTCTTTGCTGTTTGTCCTTCCACAGTGACAGCTCTCTTCCATTTTGATCTCATTTAATCTGCATTTACTGCTTATTCTATGTCTGTGACGCGGCTTATTATATGTGTTTCTATGTTTGTGTACATGTGCATGGTTTTTCATCGGTTTCCTTCATCAGATCGCAGCAAAGTGTGACCAGGTGGGGACTGTCTAAATATCTATAAAAACATTCACTTTACCCCCCGCCCCCTCCCCAATCACCCTACGGACCACTCCAAACTCACAACCCTTCAACTCTTCCACCCATTCAGCCTTTGTAGAAGAGGATGGACCTTCTTTTACCCAATGACTTGACCTTTGACCTTTGCAAGTGCTTACAGAAACTACTACTCCTACTGTTTCCAGAGGACAGCCACTCTTTATGCTAACCGTTAAACTAAAGCTGAATTGCCACTTGCTATTGAATCTTATACATTGATTTACTTCTGCGTTCTGCAGAAGTAAACAGATCGTTGGAAAAGAGATCGATAGATCGTGTCAGAAATATTAGGCAGAACCTCTTCAGCACTGGACCTGTGTGATACATGCCTGGAGACAGATGGTCCTCTGAAATCTATGGGAGTATAGTTGAGTGTCTCATTGGGCAGAGATCCACATGCACCCGTGGGGTGTGTGTGAGACTGACCGACATTGCATGGGCATTGCATGCCAGTGTGATAGAGTCCCAACTCCTCATTGGAGAGAAAAAGCAGACAGGCAAATCACAGATCTAAGCTATGACTCCCTAAACCTGTCCTCACTCAGTATGCTCGTTTACCATGCCAAGAAATTTGTAAATTAGCTAAATCTTCTTTTTTATGACACACAGAAAAGGCTTATCTTAGTAAAACTTGGCAGCCTATTTCAGCTGTCAAAGAAATGTCTCACCGGTCAGAAAGGACCACTTTTTTGGATTAAACAAGGTTGAAATGGAGCTTCATCGACATGTCTCCTAGAGTTTAGAGTTTTTCTTATCTTTTCAGATGAGTTCCATTCTGTTGAACGCTGTAATTTCAAATGCCATTCCGCGTGAACCTGTCTTACAGCAGCTGTAACGTTCAGAAAACTAATCATTCAGTTTGTCATTGATGTTGACTGTCTTCAGTGACCTCATTTAACTTCAAGTCAATCCTAAAAAAAGTTTAACTGTGGAACTCAAACAACAACGAGGCATTTATTTTTCAAACTTTTATAGGATATATTTTCTGTTCAGTTCACTTTATTAGTGTTTCCTTTTAAAGCAGGCATTACTGTTATGAATGTTCATACTTACTATGAAAAAATATTAACTTCAAAATATAAACTTCATTATTTAGAATTATTAAACAAGTGAAAAAGTCTTAGACTTGCTGTAAACCAGATGAGATCACCCTGGCAACCACCACAAATACCCTAGCAACACGGAGAAGTTTTCCAACAGCAATAATTGTAAAAATGACCTTTTTAGCTTCTCAGCATCAGACTTTTACTTGACCAGCTGTGGTTTTTACAAAGAGATCATCCCCGCTGAAGGGATTGTTTCTTTGGATCTTTTTCTGGCGAATGATTGTTATTTTACAGAAATATCACATTTTTAAATTAAATTTATCCTCAGTCTCAGAGGTAGTTTTGTTTCTGTAGAATAACCTCTCCTTGAAGGCATGCCTTTCACTAACCAAATAAGCTCAAGCTAATGTAATTCTGAATTACATGATGGGCTGGAGGAAGTGATTAGCTCATCATAATGTAATTGAATTGAATTCAGGCTTTGTGCATGTGCTGGCAGATGACATCAAAACGTATCAAGTGTCTGTTACAATGTGTGATCGCAGGCGTGTTCGAAATGTCTCTAAGTCATTGCTTTTTCCTTACAGAGGAACTAAAGGCAAGGACATCAACACCATCAAGTCCCTAAGGGTCCTTCGAGTCCTGAGGCCGCTGAAGACTATTAAACGTTTGCCTAAACTAAAGGTAATTTCCAGCTATCTAGATTTTAGCCTGCTTAGTTCTCCTCTGAGAGCATGGAAGTGGGGTGGTTTTAGATGTAAAAGTGCATGATTGGATGCAACAAAGTGAAAGATATTCCAAACATAGTCTAAGACAGACAGTTGCACATATAGCGCTGTTTAATGTAAATATTGGCGCTTTTCCACTGCGTGGTACGACTCGGCTCAGTTCGGCTCGGTTTGCGCTTCCACTGCAGTTTAGTACCGCTTTAGAGTGGGCGGGATTATTCACGCGTCGTTATAGTTGCGCCGCCTCTACTGCCGTGACATCATCGTAAACGCGCCACAAACAAACACACAACAATAGAGCATTTTTCATTCCGCGTCGCTCTAACAGCTCTCGCTGGATCCGCTCCTCAGCTATCAACGAGAGGAACGTCTGTACTTCCTCAATAGACCACGAAACGAAAAGGTGAAAGGTGCATTTCTTCAAACAAAACAGTTGCGTCTGATCCTTCGCTGGCTTCGCTACTATTTTATTTTATTTTTCCAAGTATTGATAAAATAATGAAAATGAATAAAGATGCATACAGATTTAGATTTTTTTTTATATAGTTGTGACCTGCTAATACTGATTTTTGCTGATTCTGATTTTCATGCACAAATAAAAATCTATCCTTTTTTTATTTTTGTGTTTTAAATCTTTTTTTTTTTAATTTTTTTTTTTAAGTTACTTGCATCTTTTTTTTTTTTTTTTTACTTTTTTTTTTAAAGTTACTTGCTTAAAATAATTTATTAAACATTACATTTTCCATTAATCTGGACTAACTTACTGATAATATAAACCACCAGTAGATGGCAGCACAACTGTTATGAGCGAGTCATTTAGTCATTCTTTCAACTAATTTGTTCAAATTGCTAATTAATTTAAAAAACAGGTTGAGGCAAATGTCTTTATTGAATGGGTTCACTGAATCAGTGACTTGATTTGTTTAAAAAAAATACATTATCATTATATACTAGTTATTTTTCTTAATGACATTTTAATCAGACTTCTTGTCCGGTCAGGCAAGTAAATTTCTCTCTCACTTGCTTTTTTGCCAAGCAAGTGTTTATTAAATTCTGAACTTTGTGTCTTCACTCACAGGACTTCAATGCTGAGAACAGTTATGTGTTTTAGAGTTGAAGTGATGACCGATTTGTTATTAAATCAGTCTTTTAAATTCTTATTTTAGATTCTTATCTTATTTTAAAAAATTCACCCAGAAATGTAAATTGTCATTTACTCACCCATTTACTCCAAACCTGTATGACCTATTTTTACTGCAGGACTTAAAATAAGATATTTTAACGAATGTTAGCAGCCAAACAGTTTGGATTTCCATCGACTTCCATTATATTGATACAAATATAATGAAATCTATGGTACTCAAAACTTTTTCAATCATAAAGGTTTGGATAGGAATAATATGAGGGTGTATTAATTATGATAAATTAAAATTTTGGGGTATTCCATTACTTTAACGTGTCACACAGACTGATTCACTAGCTAAACAGAATGATTTGTAAAATTGTATTTTTTAATTGCAAACAACCAGAAAGGCTATAGAAATGAAATAAGTGAAAAATACGTAAGGAGTTCTGCTTTTTTGACAATGTTATTCAGAATAATGATACATAATGAAAACCACCTGTTTTTGGTTCCTGCAGCTGGAGTGCTCTGAAGAGTTGGGTGATCTGGTGAAGTCTGTGGATCCAACTCTTGCACTTAGTGTTTATCTAAGGGCCAACGTTCCCAACAAAGTGATCCAGTGTTTCGCAGAGACCGGGCAGTTCCAGAAGATTGTACTGTATGCAAAAAAGGTGAATTTAAATGTGTTTCCTGGCACTAATTCTCACACTGCTCTGTAAACCGCTCTGTTTTTGTGAAACATTTTTTATTTGAGCTCCATCCTATAATGCGTGGCCATCTGTGTGCAGGTTGGCTACACTCCAGACTGGATCTTCCTGTTGAGGAACGTCATGCGGATCAGTCCAGAACAAGGCCTGCAGTTCTCCCAAATGCTCGTACAGGATGAGGAACCTCTGGCTGACATCACTCAGGTAGCATTTTGCATTTCCTCATATCTTTGCAAAGTTGGACTGAATATAAGCATTGCTGATAATGAAGTAGGCGAACTTACAATAACAAATGCATTTTCGTTAACACTTTACAATAAGGTGTAATTTGCTAAAGTTAGTTAATGTGTTGATTAACATGACCAAACAATAACCACTACATTTATTCCACTGATAATTCATCTTTGTTATAATGTTAGATAATTAAAAATATGGTTGTTTGTTTGCTCATGTTCATGGTGCATTAAATAATTAAAAAAAAACTTATTTTAATGATGCATTAGTGAATGCTGAACATTAACTAAGATTAATTAGTGCTGAAGTATTGTTCATTCACGTTGGCTAATTTAGTTAACAAATGAATCTTATTGTGAAGTGTTACTGCATTTTCTAATATTTTTTTTGCTCATTCTGCAGATTGTGGATGTTTTTATGGAGTATAATCTGATCCAGCAATGCACTTCTTTCCTGTTGGATGCCCTTAAGAACAACCGCCCCACTGAAGGTCCTTTGCAGACTCGTTTGTTGGAGATGAACTTGATGCATGCCCCACAGGTGCTTGCTTCAAACATCAGCACCACGAACTTTCGCTTATTTCCCAATTTTCTAAAGTTTTGTATTATAATATGTTGTTGTTGGTTTTTTTGCCTGTTCAGGTGGCAGATGCCATCCTGGGGAACCAGATGTTCACTCACTATGACAGGGCCCATGTGGCTCAGCTGTGTGAGAAGGCAGGTCTTCTACAGAGAGCTCTGGAGCACTATACTGACCTGTATGACATCAAACGGGCCGTGGTCCACACCCACCTGCTTAACCCAGAGGTATGTCACACGATGTTCTTTCAACTTTTGCACCCATTGTTACTAAATCATTCATTTGCATTTATTTTAGTGGAATAAGATAGTTGATAGTTGTGTTAATGGCCATCAGTACTTCTGCTCTGACTGATGATGTAATATGTGCTCTGGTTGTAGTGGCTGGTGAACTTCTTTGGCTCTCTGTCGGTGGAGGACTCTCTGGAGTGTCTGAGAGCCATGCTGTCTGCTAATATCAGGCAGAACCTCCAGATCTGCGTCCAGGTGGCCTCCAAATATCACGAGCAGCTCTCCACCCAGTCGCTCACAGAGCTCTTCGAGTCCTTCAAGAGCTTTGAGGGTAAGATTACTGAAACACTCATATTGCGCCATAACTGATTTTCTTGAAATTAGGGCAGGGCAGTAATGTACAGTTATAACTGAGGGATATTTCACCCTCAGTTGGTCTCCAGTGACTTGAATCGTGTGTTTTTTCCTCCCTATTCTGTGGAAGTTAATGGACAGATAACGGAAGGTGACTGTTTTCTTGCGAGAACTTGGTGATATCCTTGCGATAGTGGTATGATGCGGAGCAACAAATCTCAGACGGGAAACTGTTGCTGCATTCTATTGATGACAAATTCCAAATGGTTTTTAATTGTTGCTTTATCGTGTCCAGTGTAGGCAGGCTTAAGGCTCAGGTATACTGCACTTTCCGCATTCCATTCCTTCTCTCGAACAACCTACCACACAACTTTCAAACTATACTCAATCGTGGATTAGTGCGGACGGGCGATCTCGATATATGCACAATGCCACCAATTGATGATGAACCCAGAAAATAAATACAATGTGCAAAGTTTCACATTAAATTAGGACTGTCAAATGATTAAAATTTTTAATCAAATTAATCAGGATTTTCCACAGCCAAATGTGACCCTGGACCACAAAACCAGTCTTAGTTTTGTGTCTTAAGATTTTTTTTTAATGCCAAAAATCATTAGGAATTTAAGTAAAGATCATGATCCATGAAGATTTTTAGTAAAATTCCTACTGTAAACAAATCAAAATGTCATTTTTGATTAGTAAATTGCATTGATAAGATATTCATCTGGAACTTTAAAGGTGATTTGCATAGTATTTAGATTTTTTTGCAGCCTCCAATTCCAGATTTTCAAATAGATGTATCTCGGCCAAATATTGTCCTATCCTAACAAACCATGTATCAATAGAAAGCTTA
>JAUCNO010000425.1:12170966-12202567 GCA_032353835.1 Enteromius viviparus
GTGGGCCGTGACGGTATTGCAGGGGGCCCGCCAATTATTATTAATAGAAATTGTAATATTGTTAATATAATAAAAAATGTCTAGTGTTATGTATATTTACTGTTTATTCAATACATTACCAGTTTATTCAGTAAAGACAATTAACATCCTTGCTTCTGAGTACTTAGTTAACCCCACACAAAAAGCGGGATTGTTTACATTGTTTTGCAGTGGGCCGCAGTAGCATATGTGTTTGGCTGTGTGGGCCGAGAGTAAAAAAAGGTTGGGAACCACTGCTCTATGGTATTCCTTGCTTATATGGAATAAAAGTTACTGTCTTTAGATGATCATTACAAGACAATTGGACATAACTTGGCACCAAACTGACAGACAGGTCAATTATTTCCAAAATAATAAAAAGTGCACTCTCAGCACTGGGTCATTTGTGGCTGAAAGTGTGTAAATGTATTATTTTTATTGCTATATAGATGCTACTTTGAAAGTATGTTCATCCATGGTCACTGGATGTGCTTTTGCAGTGCATGTGTCTGACAAATTATTGTGACTTGTTGTCAGTGCATTGCAAGTCTGTAGATTTGAGTGAGTGGGTGGGTGTGTGTGTGTGTGTGTGTGTGTGTGTGTGTGTTTGTTTGCATGTCTGCCATCTGACATAAAGTTATAAAATTCATAAGCATGAGTCACACTTTATGGAAAATGTGTATGTGGCCTTGTTAATACTGCAGATGCTTACTGTGACATACCCTCCAGGCAGTCTGAATTATTGACACAGTCCCTGCAGGTATTTTCATGCAGCCTTAATAGGAAAGTGCACACATCGCACGATGTAATTCTCAGCTCATCTCCACAAAAAATGCTTGCATTTTCTGTAATGCACCCAAAATTAGAATGCTGATGTGCTTGTCTCTCTATGGTCAGGTTTTTGGTAACATCATGTTGTCCGAGGAGTCAGCTATCAACATCCACAATAACTTCCAAACATTTTTTCAGGCCCTCATGTTGTTGTTCAGGTAAAGTCATTGTTTGGTCAATATACCAGCTCTCTGTTAAAAATGAATGCTAGTGAATCAATGGTTTCTGTCTCTGGCTATTTGTATGTTACAGGAGTGCTACAGGGGAGGGTTGGCATGAAATTATGCTGTCTTGTCTGGGCGAAAGGCCTTGTGACCGTGACTCTGGATATACTGAGAAAGAGTGTGGCAGTGATTTTGCTTACTTCTACTTTGTCTCTTTCATATTCCTGTGTTCCTTTCTGGTTAGTGGAACAAATCCCAAATACAAACAGACGCACAAATTCAATAATGAAAATCCTGTCATCATTTACTCACCCTTGTGTTGTTTCAGACCTTCATGACTTTCGTCATTGTAACACAAGAGCTATTTATAGGCGAATGTCCAAGCTGCTCTTTTGAATACAATGAAAGTGAATGGTGACCACAGCTGTCAAGTGTGATTGTTAGCAAATGATGCCAATTTAGTTTCTCACAAAAAGCCACTTTACTACTATAAAATTCCTTTAAACGCACAAGTTTGGGATTTATTTTTGAACTTTGCAACCTTTGGTGCCCATTCACTTTATTAATATATAGAAAGAGCAGCTTGGACATTCTGCTCAAGGTATCTTTCAGTTTTTTGTAAAGACATAAAGGTAAGTAAATGACGACATAGTTGTGTTTTTGTTTAAATTTCTGAATTCTATTTTTTTTTTAAATAATAAAATATATGAATACTTTTGCTCAGCAAGGACTAAGTTGATATAATGGTATAAGATTTTATATTGTGACAAAATATTGATATTTAAAATGCATTTCATTTTATATTCATCAAATAAGGCTGTATCAATTTCTATAAAAACTGTGATGATAAAAAATACATAATGTTTCTTACGTACCAAATTGCATGTTAAAAAGATTTCTGTAAGACTTCTAAAATTCAGGATTGCTGTCACAGAAATAAATACTTTTTTAAAAGTGGATTAAATAGAAAACAGCTTTTTAGTTTATAATATTCAATAATACCGTTTTGTTGTATTTTTGATCAAATGCATGCAGTCTTGGTGAACATAAGCCTTTTCTTTTGAAAAAATAAATCATATCTTTACCCAAAATGTAATGCATATGAACAAAACATTAAATTGCACATTGTAACAGAATTCATAAGTGCAGACGTCCTATGAAGTCTAGCTAACTGGGAATAAAAATAAAAATAAAATGTATCTGTTATTATACATAATTTTAAGATTTTTTTTTTGTTATTTAATTGAGAACTATTCTCCTGTTTTACGTAATTCTTCCTCTATCTTACAACCATCAGATGCTGAATCTGTTTGTCGCTGTCATCATGGATAACTTTGAGTACCTGACACGTGACGCTTCTATTCTTGGGCCACATCACCTTGACGAGTTCATCCGTGTTTGGGCTGAGTACGACCCTGCCGCCTGGTGCGTATCACTCCTCCACGGTGTCGCTGGCAGTTTAGTGCCACTTAAAAAAAAAAAAAAAGTGACAGCTCGAGACTAAGTGGTTGAAAGACGCCAGCTTAAAAGGGTACGCCAATGGCACTGTGTCTGATTTACTCAGAGCCTTAAGTCACAAGAATTCCATTTTACTGTGTGACCATGGTTAACATCAAATCCTCAAGCTTTGTCTATGCTGAGGAATGCAAATCTTATCCTTTGCATGCCATCCACTTTTAGTCTATCTTGAGCAGAACGGATTTGAAGCCTATCCTCTCTGTCAGTGTAATCCATTTTAACTTGAAAATGCACAGCTGAGAGTAGTTATCTTAATAAGCATGATGTCTTTAGATATTGGCGGGAATGTATTAAACTCTGTGTCTTTTTAACCCTTATCTTATTTTTTGCAGCGGAAGGATACACTATATGGATATGTACAATTTGTTGCGCGTAATCTCACCCCCTCTTGGCTTAGGAAAGAAGTGCCCTAATAGGGTGGCATACAAGGTTTGAAAACCTATACTCGTTCCCTCCAGGGGGCGGTGCTGTGAAAAATGAATGCCCATAAAATGCCTGAAAGTGCTAATGTCTGATTGGATTATACTCCCCCTCTTTCCTTACTAATTTTAATATGGGTAACCATGGTAACCAGGAAACAAAGTTAAATGCTAAATCCCTCATCTCAAACTAATCCCATATGTACTCTCATCTTAAATATTGATGTACCAGAGCAGCTTTTATTTGCTCAGTTTAAAATTAGACCAAATATTAGCTTTGTTCCTGAGTATCTAATTGGTTAGCCGTGCATGCAAGGACAGAAGCTCCAGACTGCAGCCCAATCCCATCATGCCATGTTCTTCATTCCTGGATCACCAGCAGCCTGTAGCTTTAAAGGCAGGCGTGATCCATCTGTCCTGAGACAGGATGGTTTTGGATTCTCTTGACCTTCCTTCAGAATCCTTGAAAACAATGCTTTTTTTTTTTTGTTGCTTTTTTTCATTCACATCACATTTTATTCATGTTCTCCACTACTCCTTCCTTCTCCTTTTCTTGTCTGTGTGACCTTTGAACTCCCCCCTGTGAAGTGGACGCATATCCTACCTCGATATGTACGAGATGCTTCGCCACATGTCCCCTCCGCTAGGTTTGGGAAAGAAATGTCCTCCAAGAATCGCCTATAAGGTAGATCCCACCCCCTGACCGTTCCATAGCTCCTCCTCTGTCCTCTCATTGGCTGATGTGGCAATCAGTCAGTTTTCTTAATTGTGGAAGTGTTTCTGTGTGCTTTGTGTCATGCTTTTTATGTGCCTTTTGCCTCTCAGTAACAGTAATAAAACTCAGGATTTCCCTATTAAATAAATATCGTGTTTAAAAATAAAAAGACATTTCATAAAAAGTATCCACACTATCACTTAAGAATTACTGATATAAATGTTATTATTAAACTTTGTGTTTTAATGTCACTTTTGATGAGGAGTATATGATCTCTGAATAAAATTGGTCTTTAAATGCAAGATATTTGAAGTGTACCTGTAGTAATCTTGCAATATTTACACTTTAGCACAATCATATATACTTCAGTATATAGTATAATAGCTGTTCCAGCTTAACAGACTTTAGGTATACCAGTTTAGTACGCTAAAAGTACAGTTGCAGGGTGTTATTATTAAGCACATACATATTTAGATGTATTTGTAGTATACCTACTGTATGTCACGCTGGCTGTGGATGGTGGAGCACACGAAGGCCGAGATCTTGCAAACAATACTCTTTCATTCGAATCTCAGACGTAGGACAGAGCACATACGTGTAGACACTGAGGATTCAAACACAGACACTTTAATACACATACTAATGAGAACAACACTTAAGGCACATGGGGAACACATCTGGCACGGTTTACACAATTATCAAAACACAGGACGAACTAAACACAGACTCTGACAACCTAGCATGAAATAAATGTATTTTAAATGTGTTTCAGTATATTTATTTTTCACTAGTGTTGATGGTTTTATCCTGAGGATGCCCTGAAAAATCTGTCTACATAGGCAGCTCAGTAGATTTTGAAACAGAACAAAAGCGCACATTAGAATAAACACACAGTCAGCGCTCGATTTCTTCTGCAGCAGTACTAAAATTGTCTTTCACTGTATAAAAGAAACTAAGGAAGTAAAAAAATCTGAATATCAAAACTGGATCTCAAGCGGCACTGGTACAGGGCTGGCTGTTTTGGTCGCAGGCCGTTCTGCCACTTTGAGAGCTGCCTCCGAGTCAATAAGTTTACACACCCTGTTCCAGCTGTCTGAATGGGTAACGTTCAAGAGATGCACATTCGTGTCTGTCTGCCGAGCTACTCTCTGAGGCCACACAGTCTGCATGCGTGAAGGCTTGAGGATGCGACGTTCTCCAGCGAGCTCTAAATAGAACAAGCCCCCACTTCCCCTGAGTTCAGAGCACCGAATCAACAGGGAGGAAAGAAAGAAAGCTTGCTGTAGATGTGTGCTCAGTGGAGCGTCCTTTCCCTTTTTCATTGGTAGTTGTTGTGGAAACATGTCTATGCTGGCCTACGCAGTCTAATGAAGGCAGAGCGTTGTCCCTGTGCATGATGTTACGCTTCTTCATGCTACACCACAGAAACAGTCTGTTTATCTGTTTAAACGCTAACTAATGTGTGAAGCGTCCGCTCTGGATGCATTTTTGTGGTTGGCGCATTTGTGGCTACTGTTTTGGTTGGTCAGCAAGCATGTGATCTTTTCTCGCTCTCTGGTCATCATCCTTTCTAAAGGTCATCGCTGACTTTGTAAAAACTCAAGAAAAGCAGCCCATCAACACGACACATCTCAGTGAGCATGAACTAGTGCATTTGCATTCTCTACGTGGACAGTAGTCATAGCTGTATCTATCCCAGACCTTCACAACAGATTTATGAAGTTCATATTTTATCCCCAAAACTGGTGTAATTGGAGTCACAGCACAGGTTTTGCTTAAAAATACACACTCAGCTCAGTGTTAATATGATTTTATGCATTGTCAGATTATTAAGCATAATCAGCATAAGATTGTTCATGCAATCGCATTCCCTAAGAAACCTGTGAACCTCCAATAATGGCTAAAGCTCACAATGTGTGACAAAAACAGCTTTACTGTCTGCTAACTGGAGAAATGCAGCAAAACATCTTCCATTTCCAACATCACTCATACTCTGCATGAAATATAAACACACTAGCTCCCTCCTCTCGTTTTGATGTCCTGAAGAGACAATTTGTGTGCTGAGATGAGAGTTCGGAAATGACAATTGACGAAAGGGAAATTACATAGACCCATGTCGTTACTCTCCCTCAGCATGCAAACTCCTCCTGCCAATTGTTATGGTCATTTCCATATCCTGCAGTCATGTGTGAGATTAATCTGTGTCTGTGAATCCACAGCGGTTGGTGAGGATGAACATGCCCATAGCTGAAGACAGTACGGTTCACTTTACCTCTACTTTAATGGCTCTCATCCGGACCGCCCTGGAGATTAAACTGGCATCAGGTGAGTATCTGCTTGGAGCCCTCAGGGCCAGTCACTGGCATTTGTCAAAAGCTCCCTTAACTGTCCATCTGCTCCAGCAGCGCTTTTCACCAGTCACTGCCCTGTTCCATCAGCCTCATTTAATTTAACACTCCGCCATCTTTAAAAGCGTTGCTAGTTAATTGAATGAAGCTTTCCCCGCTGATTTTGACTTTTATTTAACCTTTTACTTGGTGCAAAATATGATTAAAGAATATGATAACATCCATTAACAGCTTGGCAAAAAAATCTCTTATGGGGATATTAAGGATAAGAATTATGAAAGACTATTATAAGACACTGCGGTAACTCTTTAGCATAGGGACTAGTAACTTATTAGCATGCCTGTCATTAACATACTGGTTTGTTGGTGTACTAGCACTTATGAAGCACATCTTCTGCATGACCACGTTCTACAGTACATCCCTAATCCTACCCGATACGTAAACTTAACTGCTTTAGAAACTATTATTAAGCTGCAAATAAGGAGTTTATTAAGGCAGGAATAGCGAGAATTGGATCTTAAAATAAGTGTCTCTTGTCTTTTTTCAGGAGTTCTGGCTCAGCGGCTTTGCGATGCTGAGTTAAGGAAGGAAATAAATAAAATATGGAGTAACTTGTCTTCAAAAACAGTAGACCTGCTGGTGACACCTCATAAACGTAAGCCCTGCTTTTGGAAACTCTTGCTTAAGTAATGCTGGTTTCTGTTTAGAAAGCACTTAACATTTATATGGAGTCGTAATTAAATGCTTATTGGAGTTTGAGTTTTCATTAACAATACTGATGACATTTTCCACCCGAGTTATTCAGCCTGGTTTTGCTCGTGACTTTTAAGCTTTTGGTGCCACCTAGTGGACATCGGTTTTCTCCCTGCACTTCTGTCTGTTTGGTATTTCATGTGCATTTCACTTTCTCTTAGATAATGAATTGACTGTGGGGAAGGTCTATGCTGCTCTTATGATTTTCGACTACTATAAGCAGAACCGAGCCAAAAGACTCCAACAGCAGCAGGCTGCACCAGGCACACAGGTAGAGGAACTACAAATAACTAAATATATCTGGATATTATATGATATTATGTAGCCTATTTTATTGTCAAATTATAAGTTGTAAATTTATAACATAGTCCTTCTGAAACAGTTGTGTTTTGTCCCCAGAGTAAAGTTGGAGTCCTCTTCAGACCAATGCTTCCTCTCCCACACTTGCACGATCAGGAGCCACTAGTGCTGAAAGCCCCACCCTCTTCTCAATCAGATACCACACCACAACCAGATGCCACACCCACATCCTTTCACCTGACCAATGGGGATGCAGTGTGAGTGTACAATTCCACTCTTTATAATGCCTCACATTCCATTTGAATTAAATATATATATATTACTGTATGTATGCCACAGACAAAGCCAGAGCAGTGCCATGAAAAAGTCTCCATCAGGAGACATACCTCAGGAAGTCACACAGGAAGCAAACAGAAGGCCTCTCCAACGGGGCCAATCAGAAGACGTACCATACACATACAGATCTCAGGTGATTTGACCTCTACTAGTGATTCATGAATCAGTCTGTGTGTCAGACGTTTGCAAACAGTGCTTGTTTTGTCTGGGTCTGCGTGTGTTGCAGGAATTAGTTGAGATGACTGACATGGAGAATGACTCTGATGGGGGTGGGTATCCTGTGCTGGAGGGTCACGGCAGAGCTGCCTCCATGCCCAGGCTCAACGCTGGCTTTCAGGTAAACCTCTGCTATCCATCGTGGCCATACAAGGTTGTTCTGGAGGGAGTTATATATAACTAAATAACTGTTACTGCACAGCTTTTGTTTCTTATGCTGACTAAATTAATTCCTGCAAAGAAAGGGGCAGCTGGAAGACGTCTGTGCACAGATTGAGGGAAGAGGAGTGAATGGGCAGCTGTATGAGAGAATGGATGAATGGAGATAATAGGGAGGGTGCATTAATGAATGCAGAGAGGAGGTGAAGAATTCAAGCAAATGAATTAGAGGAATTTACTGTACACCAATCTCTACTGAGAGACACATTTATTCTCTTCAGTTCAGTTGAAATTGTGTGTGTGTGTGCTCGTGTGTGTGTGTGTGTGTGAAAGAGAAAGAGATAGAAAAAGAAGAGGGGCAATGCAACGTTTACATATACTGTATTTTAAACTATATACAGAACTATATAAGAACATTGAATTTTTTGTCTTTGTTGTAATTAAATCTTTAAATTTATTTAAAATTACTTAAAATTAAAAAATTGTGCGGGGACAACTTTAACTCAGAAACTGCTAATAAATTTCAATTAATTACAAAAAAAACAGCACAAACATTAAGTTAAGCATTTAAAGGGATTAAAACAGTATATTCTCTTGTAAAATGTAGCCTAATAATCTTTTATTTATGACATGAAATATTTTTTTTTACAATGCAGATAAACCTTTTTCAGTGTTTCAGTGTTGTTTAAGGATTTTTATGTAGCATTATAGTATTATTTAAATTTTTTGTTTATAATTAATTTGTTTTAAGCTTTTTATTTAGATTCAACCATCGTATGTGCTTGTCATTTTAATTAATTTATGGTATTTAAAAAACATTAATGTTATATAGTTTATGCTTTATTTTTCAGTTTTAGTTATTTTAGTTATTCAGTTTTATTTTATTTTGCCAAACATTTCTATATGAATATAAAATATTAACATAAGTTGATATTTAAGTTAAATTAATATTTTATTTATTTTTAGAAAAGAAAAGTTTTTGTGTGTTTCTTACTGAGTTTTTTCTTATTACCGTGAAATGATTTGATGTTGCTTTTAACTGTAAATTTATTTGTGTACATGCTTGGTTTCTTTTGATTTGGTATTTTTGCCACATCGCTAATCGACTCACACAGTGTCCAGCATCCTTGTTATAATGCCTTGTCTTTAGTCTCGTCCTGTCTTGTCCTGTCCTGTCCTGTCTGTCTCTTCTTTCTCTCCACCAGTCTTAATAACATCAAACTCACTGAACTCATTTCTCCACCTTTTATTTCGACACAATCTCTAATCTTCCATCCCTAATCTTTTAGGCACCTGTTTTCTGACCATACTGGACCTTGATATCCAGACTTTTCATAAACATCACTCGTCCCTCTTTTGTGATCTCTCTCCTCCTGTCTCACTCTGTTACTGTGTCCATGAGCACCACAGCTGTGTGCCCTGCTCTCCTCACCTATGTGTCCTCTTCCTCTTCCCGTCCAACAGCGGAGCCACTTACGCCACACCGCCGGAACGTATCTAGCAGTATGTACAAGTGTTCCACCTGCAATCAATTTCTCTCTTTTTCTCCTTCTATCTCTCTCTGCCAGCCACTCCATTTCTATGTTGGCTTGTGTGTGCTTTATCCATTCCAGCTCTTTTAGAGTTCACACTCTTTTAGGAGTCCAATAAACTTTAAAACCACTATTTATATTAGCCTTTTGAGGTAAACACAAAACTAACATGCACTACACAAGACATATATAGTAGTTCATCACTGTGGGTAACTATTTTACTAATGGAATAGATTAACCACAGTTTAGTTATAGGAATACAAAAAGCAAATATTAAAATGCGATGCTTATTTTATCTTGGATGTTGTTTGGTGCTAACTGTACTGTAAATATGAGCGTGTTTCACTTAGTGAGTTGTGTATCATTTTGAATAGTGCAGTCCTCTCTTCACATACCTGTCAGCCATATACGTGGTTATTATCATGTATATGTATGCTTAAAAAAACGTTTTTGGAAGAAGTCTTAACAAAGCCTGCATTTATTTGATCAAAATCAGTAAAATTAATAATTAATATTGCAATGTAAAATATTTTTCAGGGTTCTTTGATGAATAAAACATACTAAAGAACATCATTTATTTAATAATAATGAATGTTGTCACTTTTGATCAATTTAATGCATCTTTGCTAAATAAAAGCAATTTATTTTAAAATAAATTGCATTGTGGGGAAAATTCCAACCACTGAAAACCTCATGGTTTTATGCAAAAACGTATGGATTTTGTGCACTTCAAAAGAAACTTTTCATGCTGTTTAAACTATGAGAAGAGGGGACACACTGCTTCTTAGAGGTTCTTTACGCTTCTGCCACTGGGCGGCACTAATGAGTCTTTGTAGAAGGCTCACAAAGGTAAAAATTCCAGTCATCACCAAGGAGTGGTCATGGATTTTCTAAAGAATATGGTCTAAAGTGACAATTTAACATTTAGTGAATATCCTTTTGATACTATCAACACACTGTAGATTATCTAGACCAGCAACAGTTAAGCAAGAAAATCACCATTGACTCTTTATAGATCAGTGACCACTGCTTGTCTGTGGATAGTTCATGCAGCAACTATTCCAGCCGTCCAGTCCGTGTGTAAAAGATGATTCGATGACAGCATTCAAACAGTGTTTGCATCGAGCGTGCCGATGTTCCACTGTTCTCCGATGGGTGCGTGTGTCCGCAGGAGCGGACTGAACGTCGCTCTTCAGTGGAAGTGTGTTTTCATGCTCAGCTGGTGTTTTGTGCATCTGTTGTGACAGGTCTAGTGCTCTGAGACTCATTCTAGTACTGTTCTAGATACTGTATGTGTCCTCTCCTCTATCTCCTTTCTTCATCTTTCACACGTTAACTCGCTTTATTTCCACCACGCAGCCTATCGCAGACGTGAGTCCCATGCGGCGGTCTACGTCCTCGTTGACTCCTCAGAGAGTGGTGCGAGAGGTCAATCTAAGCGATTATGACCTGGAGAGGCCCAATATGGGCCAGACCCTCGCTCAGGAGAGAGAGAGGGAGAGAGCTCATCATCATCATCACCATCATCATCACCGCTGCCAGCGGCGTAGAGACAAGAAGCACAAATCACTGGATCGAGCCATCAGTGAGGAGCAGCCACCGCCAGCAGGTGGGCTTGATAATTTCTTTCTACTTCATACAGTACTTTTACCGTAAAAAAATAAGAAGGAAATTTTTTCTCATGATTGTGACTTGTTTAGAATTGTGAGATTAAAACTCGCAGATACTGCGAGATATAAGCTCGAAATTGTGAGCTGGACCCCCAACTGCTCCTCGGGCGCCACAGCACTGGCTGCCAACTGCTCCGGGTGTGTTCACGTTGTGTGCGTGGTTGTTCACTTCTCACTGCTGTGTGTGTGCACTTGGATGGGTTAAACACAGAGCTCAAATTTCTAGTATGGGAAACGGTACCTGGTCACATGTCATGTCCTTTTCCTTTAATTTCGCAATACTGACTTTTTTTTCTCAGAAATGTGAGATATAAAGTTAACTGAGAGTTTATATTTCACAATTCTGAGAAAAACGTCAGAATTGTTACTTTGTATCACACAGTTGTGAGTTATTAAGTCCGAATTCCAAGATATAAAGTTTATATACAAACTTTATAAGTCATAATTGCGTCTACACAAATCTGTGTATATGGTGTAAAATGTTATGATCTTTAAAGATTATGAAGAGAAATTGAGTACTATTTGAAAATCCCAGCTTCCTTTGCTTAGCACGATGTAAATTCTTTTAAGGATTACAGTGATCAGGTTATCGAGGAAAATACTCTTTATTGCTCTCCTAAGCACTTTGGTGTAGGATTTACTTAGTCAACCTCTCTGTTTGACTGAGAGCGGGCCTTACAGACCATAGCTAGAAAATGTGCTTTTGAACGGATTTTGAATGGATTTTTTTTTTATTTTTGTTTCTTGGCCAGTTTGTGGCGTGACTGGGAAAGTCAGCAGTCAGAAAAAGCAGCTTGTGGTTTCTTACGAGGAGAGCACTCTCAGAATGACAAAATGAACCACCTGTTATTTCTTTATTACAAGATTCCTTTTCTGTTCTCAGAAACACTGGAGCACAAACATGTTTCTCAGTCGGAGTCTGGCTCTGCTGTTTATAGATCAGTCAGCTTTACAATACATCAGTCCACTGAAAGCTCATTTTAGTTGGGTGTGTTTGTACTCGGATTTCAAATGCATACAGACACCCACATACATCTTCCTCTACATGTTTTTGTGTCTCTGTAGTCAAAGCAGGGCTCACACATGCACACAGACAAGTCCAGCTATTTTGTTGTGATATGTAAGTGCCCTCTGGTGTTTTGTTTCAGGTTGATTTTGGGCAGCAGTGTCTGATGTTTATGAACCAGTTAAATGGCCCCAGTGTATGGATACATTAATTTATTGGGGAGAATATAAGCAGAGAAAATTAATAAATTATCATTTAATTTATTCTAAAATTACACATTTTTGAGTAAACAAACAACCCCAAAATTCGGCTTTGTCATGACAGGATTATATTAGATTTTAAAATAGAAAACACTTATTTAAATCTTGCTGAGCATAAAATACTTCTTCCTCCAAAAAACAAATTAGAAAAATGCATTTTTTAAAACTTTTTACAAGTAGTTTGCATATGTCTTTTAATAGATATAGCAAATTATTTGTATCTAAAGTGTTGTGATTGCACCACTTGAATAACAAAACAACCTCATTATCTTTCTTCGGCTTCCACTTGTTGGGCAAACTGCTCATCTGTTTCACTGTTAGTCCCATTTTAACTTTCTCACACCACTGTTGCTATGTTGGGCTGGTTGCAACATTCAAACAAACAAGAAATGTTTTAAAAGGGCCACAGAACATTTAAAAATGCACAGTTCTGCTGCGAATAGGACTTGCCTGATTAATATATGCGATGTATTTTTATTCACAACAGTAGATCCAAACACTGAGTCACTTCCAAGGGAACGAGCACGGGAGCGAGACCGCGGCCGTTCCCACGAGAGGAAGCACCATTCATCCTCAGCAGTGGAAAGGAAGCAGCGATACTACTCTTGCGACCGTTATGGTGGCCACGAACAGGGCCACAGCATGTCCGCCGGGCCCAGCAGATCCACATCACCTGGAGAACCCCATGACCCAAACAGGCTTAAACAGGTCAGGTGCTTTCCTCCAGCTTCCACGCATCCCTCAGTGGCATTGACATAAAGCCGTTCACACCAAGCACGAAAACAATAAAGATAACGACAAAGAAGTAGTTCTAAAAATCATTCTCAATATTAAAGAAAAGCAGAGCCCACACCACAAATATAACAATAAAGGCACAGAGAAACAGTATCGTTGGAATCATTTGTTTTTTTTCCAGCTTATAAAAGATACAAACAATAACAGCCAATCAGAATCCATCCTGCTATAACGAGCTTTAGAATTTAACCTTCAAAGACAGAGACAGATGCCTAGACTACAATTAGCTATTGTTCTTTAATGTTTAATAACTTTTGAACTGCTAATCCTATCTAAATGCTTTAAAACGTGGTGTGATATTCGGAGGCTCCGTAGCATACGTGATTACATCATCACGTTTTGACAATATTGATTTATCAGACGCACGGTTATTATATTTAACGAAAACTAATGAAAAAACTAAAACTCGAATGAAAAAAGCATTTCATTGACTGAAATACAAATAAAAACGAGAGTAAAAAAAAAAAGAAAACTAACTGAGCTAGTTTTGTATACACACAAACTTAACTTAAACGAATGAATATTATAGCAAAACCGTCCTTCGTTTTCGTCTTTGTAAATAAGCATTTGAATTAAAATCAATTTACTTCACGCTGCCAGTTTAAAGCCAGGTGACTCGTATGGCACCACGTAGTCTGTGACGTCACGGCTTGCGGCTGCAGCGAAATATCAATAAAGTCAATAAAGCCGTTTTTTTTATTAAAATCTCAACAAAAAAAAAGCGACAAATCTAGCGACTTCTTGAACAAACTTAAGCGAGTTTCTGTTAGTGCCACGCGAGCTCGGGTTCTTGTTCTCCCAGCGCGCGAACACCTCTCTCTGCATCTATTCTGTTCAGCGAGCGGCTGAGAGGAGCGAAGCTTTTGGTACAAATATATATTATGTTGCTTCTAACTCTATTTTATATGCAAATATAGCCAAAATCACAGCATAGCCATTGTCTATATCTTATGTGTATGTAACTTCATCAAACAACGGCTTGATTATAAATAAGGATTTTAATCCAGATTAACATTTTTTAAAATAGAGGTAGTTTAATAGGCCTAATAATGGGGTGCATTTCAGTCACTATTTCATATTCATTCCGTTTTTTCTGACAACAGAATCCATTAAATATATCAGAGAAAACAGTTATATTATAGTTTTATTGTACAATACTTATTCTTATTTTGATACATGCACCTGACAAATATCCTAATTTACAAAAATAAACTAAAACTAACACTGTAACTAATAAAAAGTAAACTAAAACTAAGCAATTTCAAAATATAAAAACTAGCAAATCTGCCTCTAAAAACTAATTAAAACAAACTGAATTTGAAAGCAAAAAGTCAAAATGAAATAATAACAAAAACTAATGAAACATCCAAAACTATTATAACCTTGGTCAGAAGAATTCAATGCATTTAGTTCTTTAAGCCAAACAGGAATGATAATTGACACTAAGTCCCACCACCAAGCCCAAATTGGTTAAAACTGTCTCACATTCAACCAGTAAACGTAGGTTTTGATCTTTTGAACTGTTATTTAGCGTGTTTTCTTCGGTAGTTTGAGCAAACGCAAAGTGAAAGTAAAATGTGTAATCTTTATATTTATCATGTTTGGTGTTAATGGGGCTTCACGCTTTCTCTCCATTGTGTTTCAGGGAGTTAACACAGCTAAAGGAACTTCAGTCGTTCATACCTCAGGCACCAGCACACCCTGCCGCGGGCGTAGACAGCTCCCACAAACACCCCTTACCCCTCGGCCTGCTGTTGCCTACAAGACTGCCAACTCCTCTCCGGTCCAGCTCAACACTGCCCAGTCTACAGGGCCCTGCCCCACTCGCCTTAGTCGTGGCCTGTCAGAGCACGATGCCCTACTCAGCGGTAGCACCTACCGCCTAACTCCCGTGCCTGTCACTCGTATCGGCTCTGACCCCAACTTAGGTTCCCTCCAGCAAGACTTGCACTTGTCTGAATCGGAAGACTTCCACGATGCCTTGAGCACGTACGGCACGGGCCGCTCCCCCAGGACTGCAGCCTCCATCGCCCACACTTCATCAGGTGCGGCCCCAACTTCCACACTGCTCTCGCGCAGCCAGAGCGGAGTCCCCAACGGGTATCACTACTCCCTCGGAGTGAACGCAGCACCTGGGTCGAGCGGTAGAGCATCTGGAAGCTACCAGGAGATTGAGAGAGATGACTGGTGTTAGCATGATTCAATCTAGCATGAGCTTTATCATCTTCGCCCTTACAGGAAGAGCCAATTTTGGAGGGAAACAAGAGTTTACACTATTACAACTGTTTACCATCAGCTTGAGCCTATATGGTTTTATAAAAGTGTTCTTCTCTTGTTTAGAAAGTAACAGACGTCTTTGTTACTGTTTATGAAAGTTGCGGTTAGATGGAAAGTGCGTGGAGGATAGGTTTCGAACTGAAGAGTTTAGCATCAAGTGACGCTCCCCAGTTCTCTTAATTTTTCATTAGGGCTGATTCCACAAGGGTCACATGCAGGGAGATGGTCACATCAGCTGTGCCTGTGATCAAAACCTCAGACCTCAGAGAGGAAGATGCCCAAAAAACACAAGCTATGGTGGAAACAGTTGTGTGGAAAAAATGAGACCTTTAGATGGTGAGATTTGAAAGGTTCTCTTTGCACAGGACACAATGACTGAAAAGTTATTTCTAGGGATTTTGGAAGTGTGTCCACCAAAACGTTCAATTTGAATCCAGCATACAGTTTCAATTGTTTCCAGTGGGAGCACCATGTTTTAGTGTGGCGTGGCAGCAAGCGTCTGTTTTAAGCTGAGTGTTTCTGGTTGTTGAGAGTTGAACAGTGTTCATCTTTGGGTAAAATTCATCACTGTTACTTTTTATGGATAACAGGATGAATTGTACAAATACCATCACATTCATTGATTGAATACCTATCATCTCACACCCCCAGATTACAACATTAATATAAAAAAATTATAGTTTAAATATAAAAACATTAACAAAGCCTCCAAAGCGCGCTCAAGTACCCTCAACTGGGAGTAGCTGGCATTTTCGGTGGATAAAAAACTCTTTGGTGGACACACAACCTTAAGGTTTGCGCTGCAGTATTCTACTTCTTTCTCTAGCGTGAGTGGAACAGACGGTCTGCTCCCACCTACTGAAAAAAAGGCCAAATTAAACTCACTTTTCTACCAGATTGCAGTAGATTGAATATCTTTTCACAGTGTTCCATTTTGTACCTTGTAAATGATCCGAGTGTAGCTGGACATTACATAAGGTCTAATCCTTTTCTTACTCTCGAGATGTAAGATAACAAGTGCCTAAACTTTGAGATTTTATTGCCACATTGGTGCGTGATGCATTACGAAGCATTTGGCCTAAAAGAGGCAATGAACAGATGCTGTACGCTGTAGGTTAAATGTTGCTGATATTTGTTTCTTAGATGTACTTGAGCATGTGTTTGAGGAAAGGGACTGCACAAAACTAAGACTGTAGCGTTGTAAAGTTTAGGTGGATGTTGACGATGTCGGTCTTTTCTGAGTGTGTTATTGAAACGATTCAGGGGAAAATGGATGAAATATTAAAAAGCTAATGCAGTTGAGTTATTGAAGACTGAGAGGTTGTATTTGTTGGTTGCTGTTGATGTCAGTGTTGTTTCCAGAGGGCATATTATGAGCTCATATCTTTCTCTTTCAGTAATCGAGGAAGATGGTGAGACAGATTGAAGCGCTTTTTATAGCATCTATTATACACCACACAAAAAGATACAGTGAAAACTATATTAAATAGAGAATATGTTGTTTCTCTTCTCAATTAGTGATATATTGTAATGTTTTTGATGAGAGTTAACAAAGATTAATTTATTTAAAATATGAATTTTACTCTGATCCTGCCCATGTCGACTTTGGCTGTGTCTTTTGTATCTAAAGAGTTTATTACATGGTGGTATTTTTTAGGGTGAGCCTGCAATAGAGCGTAACAGTGGCTGTCTGTGTTTCCAGCGGCCGTGGTTCTGGAAGTGTTTTACCATTCGTTGTTTTCATGGGAATTTCAAGCAAAACCATATCCAAAAACACAATTTTCTGAGTTATAGTATAAGAGCTAAATAAATTAAACTAATATCTTACGTGATTTTAATGATTGTCAAACCTCTTTACATAATTATGAGTGGCTAATTAGTTCTTTATAGCAGAATTTGTTGCTTAAAAATCTCAACGGTGGCTATGGAAAAAATGAATGGAATTTTTACCTGTGGAACCTGACTGTTGTGCTTTATCGTATCTAAATGCAGGGAAATGTTGACTGTTGAAGTACAGTAGGGCTATGCAACAAGACGACACTTTAGGAGTGCTCCTCATCCTGTAGCTTTACCTGCACTCAACACAATCTAGCTTTAGCACCAACGGGACCAATTCACCACTTCACAGAGGTCTTTATATATACAGGATGTGTAGCTCACCTAAAAATGCCAGATTTTAATGCAGAAGCATTTCTGATTGTGCTTGATATTGATGTGCCCCTGAAAGTATAACTGTTAATGTAATGGTATTTGTACTGGTTGCACTAGGGAATTGGGGAATTGATGTTGTGTCACGCAACCTGTCGCTTAAAGAAAGGTTAATGTAAAGACAATTTGATTTATTTATTTTTTTACTGTATATGATGTCCTAGTGAACTTTGGCCACTATTTCCGTTTTGGGATGGAGATGAGTGTTGTGAACCTAATAGAACATCCCTTTATTTAGACATCACCTTTCCTCTTTAAAGAAAAAATAATATAAAAATAATAAAAACAGAAAAAAATATATACATACATATATATATATGCCAGGTGCCAAATTTATTACAGCACTAGTTTGTGTCTGTGTGCTGTATACTTTGTCCAACTGACCTGTGGCTAATCTCTTTGGATGATGTCATGTTTGCATGTTATGATGACATATGTGCATGTAGGAAATTGTATACCTTCATCCATGTTTTTCTATGAGGAGTTAATTGGCTGTTGATTTTTTTTTTAGAAACAATCTTTGATACACTTGAGAAGACCCTTCACTTCTCAGTTTGTTGTGAAGGAGTTGTTGAAAACAGTGGAGCGATGCACAGAGACGTCTGCCTCACTCCTGTGATCTGATGAACGATCTATGATGCCGTATATTTCTGCTCATTGACTCTTATCAGTCTTATCATTTCTACCATTTACATTTTGTATGAAAAAGTATCACTGAATTGAGAGATATGTGGAAATAAAACTTTGAAAAAAAATGTCTTCATTTAATCGTTTAACTTCGTTAAAAGTTTCGTTTTTTCGGTTAAAAAAAAATATTTGTGTCATGGACAAAGCTGAACTTATGAAATGCGAATATAATATAAAAAAAGTGAACTGTGTAAAAAAAGGGTTAAATTAATATCTTTTATTGTAATATTATTGAATTATTAAATATTACAACATTTTCGTTATTTATTAAATTTACCTGTACATTTCATTTAGCTGATATGTGTGTGCAGTGACTTATAAATAAATCTCACGTCATTTCATACATTTTAATTAGTACATAAGCACAAGCAGAAATTTTGCGCTTAAAACACTAACTCATTCACATACGGGTTATATGTCATATTGTCATATATGAAAATATATGTTATTTATTTATTTATTATTTAGTGACGTATTGCTATGTTTTCAAATGCTTCATTTGTCATTTCATTGTTTGATTAGTACTTTCATCCAGCACATCCATTCTCGAGATGTTAATGAGATTTAAAATGCTGCTTTTGATTGGCCTGTGGCGAGTGTGTGGGCGGAGCCCCTCGAGCAAATACTGTAGTGATGAAGGTGTCTGGAGGCAAGCGCGCGGTGTTTGCAAGGTGAGGACAGACTCTGAGCACAGAAGCGCGGCGGTAAAGCGGCCAAGCTTCAACGGAAGACAGGCTGGCCATTCTCATTAACTTTCAAGCTATTAAAATGCGTTGAACAATCACAGTGCGTGTTTTACGGCTTTATAAATTAGGCAGAAATGATGCTCTCGTCGGTGCTGTGGACAGCTGTTGTGTTTACTCTGGTAAAAGCCACCGTCCTGGACAGCTGTCCAACTGAAACACCAGATGGGGAGAGCGGCTCGGGGATGCTGCTGATAGGTAAGACATCAAAATGTAATTCATTACTGTATATTTTTATGGTAAATCATTTTTAAAGATGTGATATTAAAGTAAGTGATGGAAATGTAAACTTTCTCTTTCACATAGGAAGTGTATAAGGAGCTTATTGTCTAGATAAAAAAAAAAGTTCACGTTTTATCAATATGTTTGATGTTCAGAGTTTCCCTCTGGGAGCCGCTGTTGTTTCAGGTTTTACTCTGTATATAGAAGCAGGTGCAGGTACTTCAGCAATGAACTATTTTGACACCCCTCCTGTCTAAATCACACTACTGCTGTTTTTCCAAACTTGAGGGCTGAACCAGTGTGGATGCACACACATGTTAAACACTGGACAGCGATTGCTGCATGAAGCACCTCACCCGTTCTTGCTGTTTTGCCCAAACACATGTTTAACAGATTTGTGGCAGATGTGAGGGCAATTAGTTCCAGCAATCTTGGGAGAAGGTAGAAGATGCCATCATCTCCACAAACAAGTGTATACTGACCTGAATTTGTTTCTGAATTCTTTACAATTGGCAAATGTTTCCGTTGCATGTGCATTATTCACAATCAGATGGATTTGACAAATGATGCTTATGTTAAACCTGATGTTTTTTGACTTCTGCAATTAAAATGTGTTCATGCTTGATTTGTAGAATCGGAGCATGTTTAGTTAAAACTTGCCAAATTTGCAATATCACCTAGGGCTTTATCAGCCAACATTGCTATAATTAGCTTTTTGCTTTCTCTCGTACCGTACTAGCAACTAGATTTTCTTGTTTGTTTGTTTTTTTTTGTACAGAGTTTTATAGTTTTGCCATTAAGGCATGCAGGATATGTTGATGTCAATTAAAAATAAATTTTATGTTATTAAGGAGTATATATATTATTAAAAAAATATACTGCATATGATTTTATGCTTGCTCATTGCCCTTTTTGTAGCAAATTTTTTTTTAAGTTTTTAAATTTAATTTTTTTGACCCAAAATAGTATTGTTTATTGTAATTTAATTGTAATTAAATGCTGAGACAAAATAATTATTGGCTAACTGGTATCGATCAGAAAATGAATTTGTGACCATTAGATTAGAAATCTAATGCTACTGTACATTATTTTAATATCAGTTGGATGAATAAAAGGCTAATTGATATTACCATAAAACCAGAAAATAAATTTATGACAATTTATATCGCAAAACAACTTTATATAAGTATAATTGCCCTATTACAGATTACACTAATATTTATTATTATTTGTAAAATTACAAATTGTTAAATATTCATAATGTATAAATATTTGCTGTTTTTAGTATAATGGTTTTTCAGTTTTTAGAGTGGCAGAAAAAATAAAAAAGTGTTTGTTATACTGATTAAATTTTAGTGGATCTCAATTATTAAAACTACTGAAGTTTCTTTATACTTTTTCCAAAAGTAAATAAAGCTTGTAAGTGACTCGAAAACAGTCTTAAGAAACCACAAGGACTGTGTTATTTACTAAACGCCTGTTTTCTCGTGGTTCATCCATCTTGTAAATCCCAGAACCACGACGCACACTCCTTGGGCTCATTAGTTTTAGCTCATTTTTCTGTTCAGTTGTTTTAATCAACCCTCTGTGATGATCTCCGCAAACCTACAGAAAGGTAGACTTGGCTTTATGAGCTCAGATTTTACGGTCAGACTGACAGATGAACAGGTTTATTAAATCCAGCTGAAGACTGAATGTAATCACTGAGAGTCAGTGTGCTACAGCGTGCCATGAAAAGCCCATTTAAGCTCCACAGGTTCAGACCGAATAGTTAAGTCATGCACACACAACGTTTCTCCAGGTACTGTAGGTTTATAACCAGCACTTGTCTTTGTGAGGTTATTTTAACATTTATATCTGTTATGCCAGTGTAATAAAACAGCTTGTGCTCGTGCGGGTTCTGTTGTTTTAGTGAAATCAAAACATGTGATGAAAATATGATCGCCAGTAATTCTGACGGATGACATCATGTGGATGCCGCCCACCATGGAGGTGTGTGAAAAGTGCACGTAAACAAACTTTTCCTGGCTTTTCACTGCTGCGATGACAAACACGTTTGGTGCTGCGATGTCAAGCTTTTGAAAGCGGATCTTCTGTTATGTTGGTCGAAGCTGCTTTTACTGTACTTGAGTTGCTTTGCATGTTTTGACAGATTTGATGAATTGCGCTCTTTTGTTTGCTGTCTTTTTTTCCAACTAGATTCATCTGTTTGAATTGGATGCATGCAGATTTCTTTGATCTCACAGTCTTGTTGAACCTAAAACAAAAGCATCATGTCATATATTAAAAGCGTACACAATTATCACTGATAATATCCCTTCTGTAAAACCCATAAGGTTGTTGACATCATACAGATCACAATGTAACAATTAAACATTTGTTTTATATATTAGCCCCGTAGAAGATCATTTTTTGGCTAATGCTCTTGTTTTCCATAAAACTCAAGATTATCACTTGCTGCATAACAAAAACCAAACGATTGTCTTTTCCATTGTAGTTATTATTAAATGCCTTTGAATTCAAGATTGTTGTGACTGAGGATAAATTAAAATAGAACCATATGTTTCTACATGAATAACATAATGTAGCTATGCCTTGAAGTCTTGCATGAAGGATTGTGCTAGTTTGCACACCAGAATTTAATAGTTTTTCTATATGACACTGTATGGTTGGGATCACGTGACCACAATATGGTTGAATTCAGTGATAGTTCACCAAAAATGAAATACTGTAATTATTAGCTGAATCTCATTCTGTTCAAAACCTGTGTGTTTAATATAGACTAAAATAAATTGTTCTTTGTTCTTGTGGACCCCATTGACTTTCATTGCATAGAAGTTGTAGCTGAAACATACTTCAGAACAATTTTTGAGTGAACTGTCCCTTATATATAGGTTAAATTAGCTTGTCTGAGTCAGAAAAAAACTTACTTAGTTTCTTAAGCCAAACACAACTGTGCTTTCTCGCTGAACAATACCAATGACTTCATTGGTTTGTTTTGACTGTGTTAACGTGAACCTGCCTGGTTGTGTCCCTGTATCTTGAGGGGGTTTTATTGGAGGTTGGCACCTTTTACTTCTGAGGCCCCCTTAATGCCTCCAGGCCAGTGAGTTTCGTGATGTATTACCAGTTATGTTACACTCAATCACCGCTGTAATGTAATCTGCAATGTCAATGTCAGGCAGACAGACAGCTGGGGGGAAAACTATAAATCAAGAAATGGCCTAATCATCAAATCGCTTTTCTTTGGTGTTTTTTTTTTTTGCAGTGGTCGTGAGATTCAGATGAGATATCTAGATATAAACATGCCACAAATACAGACCATTTTTCTTGTGGGTTTGACACTCCTGTTGAGGCCTTTTGAGATTGTAAACAGCGCGCAGCTGCCTGTAATGACACATTGCGGGGTGCTTTGTCTCCTCAAATGGCTGTTGATCCAAACAGTGAAGCAGAAACCATGGTAATATTATGTTAGCAAGGAAGAAAAATAACGAGAACACCTGGCATCAATATGATTTATGCATCTGCAATAATTAAAAAGGGAAAGTTGGTACACTATGCTCGCTTTCCATTATTGTCCCTCTTTTTCTTTCTGAAAGTAACATTCTCTTCAATGGCTTCCCGCATCCAGGCTGAAAAAAAAAATCTCAGTCATCCAAGGAAAACACCCGCCGTGAGTTAGGAGTAGTCCCAAGAGCAGGCCTGCTGTAGATTTGGACATAATAGTGCTCTTGGCACTGTTTTGCCTGGAGGGAAACCTTAAAACGATCAAGATATTGTAATTTATCTTTAAAAAAATGGTGGGTAGCTGAGACTAGAATAGCAGCTCCAACATCGCTGCTTGTGTTCCGCACTGAAACATATGCCAGATGATGTCATTCTGTTCATGGGTACTTAAACACACACTCGTGTATTGGACTATTCAACCAACAATACAACCTGTTTCTACTGGCACACACTGGTGACTATTGACCTGTGGGCACTATGAGTGACATCATCAGCAGCCAGCCTGGGAAAATAAATAATCCATTGGAACACATGGGCCAAATGTGGCACACACATTCCTGTTTAAACAACCTGATTATAATATCTCTGCAGAACTAATTATGTGGATTTAATTAGCTTGGGTTAACTTATAAGATAAAGCTGTTAATGGACTGGTTCAGTTATTGTTGTAGCGGACAGACATTTTTAGCCTTGACTGACGTGATGCAGCATGCAGCTTCTCATACTGCATTGCTAAGTGTAATATTTGTATAGTTTCCTCTAAATATGTTCAGAGAATTTATTTTTTTTTTTTTTTTAGATTCATGACTAATGGTTGCTGTTTGAATTATGGCAAGCAAGACAAATGGCTTCATGGTAAATGATGATAAAACCATCGTGCTGTCAGCATTTTTTCTTTACTGTCTTTTTTGGGTCTCTGCTTGTTTGTGAATTGTCAAGTATCTCTAAACTCTGCTTGACTGGTCTTGAATAATGACAGGCTTTCAAGTGGAAACAGAGGTCAGCTATGTTCTAAAGTCAAATCAGCTGGTTCTGAAGACATCTGTTATCAAGAAATTAACCCTTTCTTTTCTTTGCTTGTTTTGCATTTGTATTATTATCAATATTATAAAGTCTTAAAGGGATAGTTCACCCAAATATAAAAATTATCATTCATTTTTTTACCGTCATGTTGCTTCAAACTACAGAGCTTCGTTTAAGATTGATGATGAAATTTTAATTTGATGAAATCCAAAAGCTTTCTGACCCTGCACAGCAGTGCAACTGACACATTTAATTAGAGCTGGGCGGTATGACCAAAAATTTATATCACGGTATTTTTCTAAATTATATCGGTGTCACTGTATTTGACGGTATTTTTTTTTCATTCATGACTAGACATTTGACACATTTACATATGATGGTTGTTTGATCAACGTCAGATTTTTTTTTTTTTCAAGCTAAAGTATTTCCACGGCTGCCGTCTTACAAAATGCATTCTGGTAAGATCATTTGTCCAACTTTGATCGGCGCAGCCGCCGTCTTTTGATCACATGTTCCATCAAAGTACCATGAGAGCAAAACGAGAGCAGTCACTGAGGACAGGCAAAGCAGTTGATCAAAATCGGTATGCTGATAAAAAAATCAAAATGCTGATAACCGCTCAACACACACACTGGCCATGCTTCCACCGCTCTAATGCAGACGCATACAGCTTATCGGCGGCACGTTCCACCGTTTTGTGTTCCCGACGCTTTGTACGCATACACTCACCGGTATTGGGGTATGTGAAAAATGAATATCATAAAAAAAAAAAACACCGGTATTCGGTATGAAAAGGTATTTTCAGCCCTAAGTCAGACTGTCTGCCATAAGCCTTGCTTATTTGTTAAACCTGTTTTATGAAACAAGATTTTTACTGCATTATTAGTATGGTCAACACTACAATCATATTGATATTATTGTGATATGTTAACTAGAGAGTTGTTGCTGTAATTAATTTGTAAAATGTCATTTTTGGGGTAAACTGTCCTTTTAACAGTCCAACAGTCTTATTTATTTTTATTATTTTTCCATACCAGTTTACGGTGAAACCCCCTAGTCTGGGCAATTTTCACATTAAATGTATATTTCTCAATTTTGAATTGTAAATAAAATAATAATAACAAATTCTAGACTCTGGATTCCACCTTCCTATTAGTCTAATGGACAACAGCTTGGTTTTGTGAAGTAGTGAAAGGATAATGTAAACGTTTACACATATACCTTTTAGTTTGTCCTCTTTTGTGATGATTTTGAAGATGTGCTTCAGTTCCTGTACCAGAATGCCAGTTAGACCAACATACGAGGGGCATTTTGATCTGACAACTACAAGGAAAAGAGATGTGAGACAGAACATGAGGTTCCACTACATGCTAAAAATATCAGCATTAAATCGAATCAGGATATACCGCTGCGAAACCAAAAATGTGTTTCTTTGTTCACAGACATTTTCAAATGTGCATGACTCTGTACCTGTTAAGACAGCACCGTGGAAATCAGCTTTCAAGAGCTTCTGCTGGATCATCTGTGGGTTGCTGCATTCAAAAGAAACGGGCAGCACATTCATGGAGCGTTATCAAGACGGCAAATGAAATTACACCCAATAAGAGCATCTTCTGGAAATTATGACACACATCTTACCTTCCTGGTTTCAATCCGTTGCACAGATGCACAATGTACTGTTTCCATAGCTCATGCAGAGGCAAGAAGAGTTCATATCTACAACAATTACCAAAGATGCAGGAGTGATTTGAGCCATAAACAATACTTTTAAACATGATACGGTATTACACGGTTAAAGAAGGTGTACTTTTGATGTTCAGGTTTGAGCTGGAATATTTTCAGCTGTCTTCTTTCTTTGGCGTTCAGTCCCTTGGCCTTTCTTCTCTTTCCCTTCTGCTTCTTCGGTCGTCTATATTCCAGTACCACCGCTTTGTTCACCATAGCTCCCTCAATGGCCTCATCCTTCATTTGAGGGAGACAACTCCTTAGGAATGCTTTGGTGAATGCATCTGCGGCCGCTTCTTGATGAGACTGTAAAAAGTGACATTAAGCAATATATTTACAAGTCTGTGAAGCGTGCATCTGCATCAGATTTCAAATCTTTACAGATCCAAGAAGCCCCCATGTAGAGCCCAATAGAAAAAGCTACACCCAGTAACACTTTACATGTGAACAGTTTTAACAGAATTAACATTAAAAATGTACTTTAACAACGACCAAGAAAGACCAAACTTCTGTCAAATTGTATTTATAATAAAGACTTTCCACTGTCACAAGAACAAGCTCTTATTTAGTTTAAAAAGTTAATAATGGCATATTAAGTGTTCACCCCATAACCATTATAAGGAAACAGCTTAACGTAATATTATTCACTTTATAAGCTGAATAAGAGCTTGTTCTTTGACAGTGGCATGTCTTTTGTTATAAATAAAATGTGAAAGAAGTTTTGTTTTCCCTGGTTGTTGTTAAAGTATGTTAAACCATGTTAAGCTGTTTCCTAATGGATCTATAGGGGTGAACACTTAAATGTGAAATTATTCACTTTATACCCAGAATAGGACCTTGTTCTTTTGACAGTGGCAAGTGTTTACTATAAATAAATTTTGACAGAAGTTTGGTTTCTCTTAGTAGTTGTTAAGGTAGCGTCCGTTAAGCCACGTTAAGCTGTTTCCTTATAATAGACTTCTATGGGGGTGAAAACGCTTAACAAGATTTTATTCACTTTATCTGTCGAATATGGAATCGTTCTTTTGAGAGTAGTTAGAGATTATTACAAGGAAGGTTTGACAGAAATTTGGGTTTCCCTCGTCGGTTTTTAGGTGCTTTAAGCCACATTAAGCGTTTTATATGTTAAGCGTTTTAGAATGTCCCTAAAAAAAGACAGCAGGGAAAATCCTGTTTGAGGCACGATTGTATTTGATCTGTTGTTAAATACAAATAACTTTTAAAGTAATGGTGACCAATATTTTACTCCTAAATTGGAAAATTTTAATTCCAAAATAAAATAATGGAATGCATTTAAAAAAAATGCTAATTCATTACCAGATTTAGACTAAAATTGCTTTATAAATGTTTAAGCTTGTATGTATTGTATGATTCACATTTTCTCAAAATTATAATATGTATTGAATTTAATGTTTGTGATGAAAGTAACTTAATACTCGCCTGTCTTGTTCTGAATGACTTCATGTTTTGATTGCAACAGGAACGTGGTCTTCCACAGTAGAGGGCGGTAGGTCAAACTGTCCAGTACGCTCTGTCAGGAATGCGTCACTTCCGGCAACCTACAGCCAATGGTATCGCTTCAGGCCAGCGATCCGGAGGCAGCCAGGTTTAAATGCGCCGCCAGCTTGCGCGCAGGACAGGGGAAGCCTTGCTGCTTAGAAAAGTGCTGAAGTGATTACTTCTAATAGCTTACGCAACCAATCAGGATGCCAAACGAAAGGTAATAAGCTGTTTTTATTTACAAACCCTTAAGTAATATTCACATTTTTTTATTTTTAGCAAAACTTCGTGACTTAAGTGTGTTTCTGTTAAGTTAACGTTACAACCTCTGGATTCTCCCTCCACTTTGGTGCGTTTTGTAAGTTTATAACTTATTTGTGTGTTATTAAAACACCATACACAATAATAATCCTGTTTGTTAAAACTTTACTTTAGATCAGCTGTGCAAAAGTTTGCGAGACGCACTTTTAAAAATGTATTTAGTTGAATGTGCTGTTGGCGCGCGCCATCGTGTTGTGACGCGCGAGGACGATTTCTTTATGTTAGCATTTATTTATACACGTGAATAAACGTTTCGCAGATCTTTAAAGTGTTAGAGTGGTGTCATTAGTTTATATATCGTTTTGATTTTCGGTATTATAGAGGCTATTTTTGGTATAGACGTAACTCGACAAATGGCGGGCATCACAGAAGTTGTGAAGCGAGCTTGTAGTTTACAGTATAACTTACATGCAATCAAGCAAAAACCGTTGTAAATGCGTCGATGTGTTTTTAGATGTTGCGAAATTTGTAGTGAAAGACTATATTATTTATTGGTAGAATGGTTGTAGGTTGAACTGAAGTAACTTCATGAGAACTGTTTGTCCATAGGTTTGGGAGATCGCGGTTATTGCTTTCTAAATGTTACCTAACGTTACCTATATATGTCCTTTTAACAACAAGACATGGCGGAGTTATTGTTGTCTAAATGTTTTTTTTTGTTTTCATGCAGACCGTTTAAAGAACTGAGTAAGAATTTGGAGGGATCCCTGAGCAGGCCTCAGAAGAGTAAATGGAAAAGGCGGCCCTCCTGCAGTAGTGGGGGTCTAGACACAGAAAACACCCCAAACGAGCTCATCCAGCAGTGGTCACCCCCGCACAAAAAGATCCTGACTTCTATGAAAGGGAAAGAAAATGAAGAAAACGTATTTGTTCTTGCCAGACGTCCCAGGAAGAGAAGAGAATCATCAGGTTTGTGACCTAAGAAACTGAACTGTATAAACCTACTGTGTTACATTTGACTCATGCATTCACAAACTTGTCAAAATAAAACTTGCATGTAATCTGCCTTCTGATAAAGCTTTTGATCATCAAGTTAACCTTACTAAGACATTAGAGGATATAAATGATGTCACTGTATATATAGTTTGTTGAAATAATCTGAAATGCAACTTTTTTTTAGCGCCATATAAAACAATTTTATTTTATTAAGAGCATCTGAAGATAAGTCTGGGATCTATATTATATTGTATGAGCCATAAAAGCCTGATTTATCAAACACTAGTATATGTAACAAAATACGCAACATTTTAAACCACAAGTTTCTGTTTCTAGAAATTCATATTGTAAGGCTTTACACATTTAATGTACTGTATATCTGATTGGAAACTCTTTAGTGTGTAAATGGGATGTTATTGCATGAACAAATAACGCCCAGTTAACTTCTATTTTGCGGGTGCCACTTACTGTTTCTCCTCAAACATTTGTTAAGTTTTATTATTGGTATTGCTTGTAAGCTCTAAATATACTTGCATGAGCAGAAGAGAGCCTTATTTGTCAATTTGTTCCTCTCTCAGCAGGCTTGTGTTGGGACAGTCTGCCTGATGAGCTGTTGCTGGGAATCCTGTCCCGTCTCTCGCTGCAAGATCTCCTCCGGACGTCACGGGTCTGCAAGCGCTGGCACCGTTTAGCGTAAGCTCTTCATGCACTTGTACAAAGTTGAAGTTTGGAAGACCACCGATCAGCTGGAATGGGAATAATAAGTCAAAACTATGTATTTGCAGGTTTGATGAGTCTCTGTGGCACAGTGTGGACCTGGTGGGGAAGGCTCAGTTAGACGCAGAGCTCGGGCAGGTTCTCTCAGCTGGAGCCTTGAGGTTGCGCTGTCCACACACCTGCATCGGTCAACCCAGCTTTAAAAGCGCACAGTGAGTCACTTGTGTTGATTTGTCACGGTCCGCGTGCTTCTGTTGTTGCTGCCTTCTGTTTGTAAATGTAGTGTATTTTGGATAACAGGGAACTTCGTGTCCAGCATCTGGATTTATCAAATTGCACAGTGGAGACGTCTGTTCTCGAGGACATCCTGTCTCGCTGCAAACATCTACAGAATCTCAGTCTCGAAGGATTGGTGCTTTCTGATCGCATCATTCAGTAAGTGATAGTCAAAAAGACATTTTACACACTACAACCTTTTTTTTACTGCACACATCAATATGTTTGAAGACACTGGTAACTAACAAGTAGATCTTACCAGATTGTTTTCCAAGTTGTCATGTGTTTCCGTATTATGTAGAAATGACACATTTTATATAGAAATAATAATTTTTATTGTTGTTAGCCACTGGGAACGTTCAGATTCCTTCTGATTTTAAAGTTGCAGATTTAACTGCATATCTCTTTTTTGCAAATTGAAATATGAAGATGTTGAACCTGTATTTTGCTCTCTTGCAGTTCCCTGGCTCAAAATACCGAATTTGTTCGACTGGATTTGTGTGGCTGTTCGGGCTTCTCTTCTGAATCTTTGGCTGAGATGCTAAAATCTTGCACTCGGTAAGATCAACTTTGTATATTTGTGTATTCAAGATGAGCATGTATTCACAATTATTTGATAGAGGGCATGCAGTTAAAAGAAAATAAATACCTTTAATGCAGTTAGATGTAATTAATTTCTGTAAGTGTGTCTTACCTCAGTAGAAAACGTTATACATATAACATGTCTACTATATTTTTGTGTAGACCTGTTATAAGCAGTTTTATGCCTAGTTTCTGTACAAATGGCACACTAATAACTCTTGACAAGTACATTGCACTGGGTATAAGTTTTATTAAAGGTATGCTGTAAAGACACCTAATATAAAGTAAAACTATCTGTTCATAGTACATCAAGTGATTTACCTTCAAATATTAAAGATAACTATATTAATCCTAATATGGCACTTTTTAAAACCCATAACTAACTTACTTTCCCCCAGAATTGAAGAATTGAATGTGTCCTGGTGTGACTTCAATAATCTCCATGTTCAAGCTATTGCTAACAACATTCCCTCCAGCATCACTCAACTAAACATCAGTGGTTACAGACAAAACCTCACCATGGAAGGTAAGGAAAGCATTAGGAGTTCAGATTTATGTCATTGCGTTTGGAACCATGTCATGCACCAACAATTTATTATTGTGTGTGTTTTAGATGTTAAAGCTGTAGTAAATAGATGTCCAAACCTCACAGATCTAGATTTGAGGTAAGTTCCTAACTGAAAAGATGACTGAATCAGACGCCTGATAGCAGACAGCAGGAGGTTCATGTGTTTTTATCGTTACAGTGACAGCGTGCTTGTGACAACAGACAGTTTCCCAGTCCTGCAGCAACTTTCCTCCTTGAGACACCTGGCACTGAGCCGCTGTTATCAGATCCACCCAGCTTCTCTCATGTAAGTGAATTCAGAAAGAAAAGACAAACAATTTTGGTCTGTTAGTTCACCCAAAAATAAAAATTCTGTCATAATTTATTTGCCCTTGAGTAGTTCCAAATCTGAAGTTTGTAACTAGGTTGTTTTGTATGAGGGGATGTATATGCCATAATTATTGAAAACTTTTAACGTACACTAGAGAAATGAAAAAAATTGAGCAATCTTACCAAAATTCATTCATATGCACTGCTTAAAAACCTCTTACATAAGTGAAAACTTTCACTAGTTAAGCACAATCCCGCCCCACACCTAATTCTGAAGATTTCATTAGTCTGGAATTTTGTTCTCTAGCTAAATACTTTCTAGCATCTGGAAACTGAAAAAAAATAAAGTGTGGTTGCTAGTAGAGATCGACCGATATGTGTTTTTTTTTTTATAACCATTGCCGATGTTTAGAAGTCAGGGTCAGGCGATGGCCGATTTTTAGGGCCGATATCTTGAAGTTTCCCCTTTCATTTGCATGCTAAAAGGTCACACTAATAACGAGTGGATGCACAGCATTTCTAACCTTAACATAATTTATTGAACACTGACTTATAAATAAAACAGGTGATATAAAAAAAACTGTGAATCATTTACATAAATGTTTTAGAGCATTTATCTAGCAGAATTTTTCAAGTTTGTTGAAACATGAATAAACTTAAAGATATTGCACCTGGCTGAAGTTGGCTCTGTGAAATGCTGCCATACTGGATTAGGTTTTTGTTCAGCCATCAGACAGCATTACTAAACAGAAGAAACATTCATGGTTAGCATTTTAGTAGCGCCTTCATCTTTAATTCAGTCTATAATTCCAATATTCAATTCACATTATAACCTTCAAACGACTGCTGAAAACCCATCTCTTTCAACACTACTTGACATCATAAAAAAAAAAAAAAAAGTTCTTTACTCTTTCTACTCTTTCTTTCCCTTTCTAGCCTGCACTTATCTAAACATTGCCT
>JAUCNO010000425.1:12202667-12232619 GCA_032353835.1 Enteromius viviparus
GGTGGCAGGCTAGTGTAGTGCATCTCGAACGCACCTATTTTCTTCGTCCATGCTGTTAACCGCTCAACACACACACAAGCCGTGCTTCCACCGTTATAATGCAGACGCATACAGCTTGTCGGCGGGACGTTCCACCGCTTTGTACGCATAAACTCACCGGTATTGCGTTATATGAAAAATGAATATCATAAAAAAAACACCGGTATTCGGTATGAAAAGGTATACCACCCAGCCCTACATTTAATGCCCAGAAAGGTAATAATGATAAGGAATAAATTAGTTATTTTTGTTCTCATAGATTCATAAAATTATGGTTGAACTGCTGATGTCACATGACATATTTTAAGGATTTCTTTCTGGACCTTGGTAGTGCCCCTTGCTGTCAATGCAGGGTTAGAATCAGACAGCTCTTGAATTTCATCAGAAAAATTCATTTGTGTTCTAAATATGAAGTTCTTGCAGGAACATGACAGAATTACATTTTTTTTAGAATGTACCATATGATTTCTGATGATTTGAATGAGAGATTCTCGTCTTTCTTTCTGATTGTCATGAATCAGACTAATTTAGTCCTTGAGTTCTCAATAATCCAGGTGGGTTAACTCACTTAGACATTGTACGATAAGGAACAGCCGTACAAGTCATTATGTCCTCATCAGGTGGATAGCTAGATAAACTCGTTTTATTATTTCAACTTTAGAATAATTTAATCAAATTAAACAAATCACACACTCATAAAATATAATGCCTTCCAAACACATTTTAAAGACGTAAAAGCATTTATTACACACATTCTACTAAAAGACAACAAATACTTGTTGCAAATACACATTCAGCCCTTTCAGTCTCGTCCCCAACCAGATAAGGTGTGATTGTTTATTCACAAGCCTTTGTAAGCATGCTGTTTGTTGTGACGACCAGCAGGATCTAATTTAAAGTGGGAAATTTGGACTGTAGTCAGGTTTACACAATATTTAAACTGTCAAATAGTGAGCTTGGGTTTTGTGTGAGCTTATATCATACTTTAAAAATCACTAAGGGCATGGGTTTTTTTCAGTCATAGCACCATATTTCATCATGATGTTTTTGTGCGACCATGACGTAAGTGTCTTCAGACTGCAAGTGGTTTGCGGTCTTATATCGGGTTGAGTGTTATTGATTCTGACCAGTTTAAAGCCTGTCAATGCACAGATGCTGTGGTCAAAAGAGACGTTTGCCCACCAGCTGGTCCAGGTCCTTGCTTTTGTTTGGTCTCTGAAGGTCTTACTTGAAGGCTGGCTGTGGTCGGGGGCAGTCTCAGCCCAGCACGGTAAAACCCTGTAAAATTTTTACAAGAACTTTTTACAAGACACTAAACAGCCATGTTGGAGCAATTTCTGGTGTTGTCTTGCCCTTTTACTGGCCTTTTATGTTATAAGGATGACCCAGATGTCACAGAAATGCTACATTTGTTAAGAACAAAGTGGATTCATTGGTGTTGTTAGTGTTATCTTAATCAACGAAGTTCAGTCTGATCCACAAAGCGTGAATATTGAACTTGAGGTTGCCTCTGTAACTTAATATTTACATTCTGGTTGGAATGTGATCGCAGATGATGTCAAATAAAATAACACAATGATGTTTTGGAGTGATATATACAATATTACTCCTGATCTCCTCAACCAGCCTTGAGGGGCCTTGAGATGTTGAACATTATATATGTTTTCCCCAAAGGCTTCTCTATATATTTATTGGCCTTTCTGCCTGTGTAAGACAATCTTTTTTGTCTTTTTTCTAACAGTTCGCTCTGCCTCCTAGCTTTTAGAATATTCATTAGAATGTCTACAAATGTGTGTTTTTCCAAGTAAAATGAATCTTGTTTTTATATCGAAAATAAGCATCTCAATTAATTTTCAGAGTCTGTCTGCCAAACCTCAACAAAGGTCTTTTGCTGAGTTACGCAACGTAGTTCATGTTAGGATCTGTACTGTTTTCCAAAGCTTCGTATAGACGGAGACGGTGAGCTACATAAATATTCCCCAAATTGCTTTTTAAGGGAAAAAATGATTAGTTGGCTCATGTTCAAAATAGAGGCATGGACTTGTCCCTAAAATGATGGATCTTCTTGAAGTATGTTTGTTTAAGTATAGGTTGATACAAGTAGTTCAATCACTTCTATAGGTCTACAAATGCAAATGAGAAATGTTCATTTAATTTGGAAGATTCATACAAATAAAACTTTTGTGAAAACCTAGCCATTTGATGAATATGATGTTTTCGTGATGTGAACGCTGTGCTTTCTGTGCGGTGTTTGTTCTGGCATTATTCATTCCGTTTCAGACATGCTCAAGGTTTCTGCTCAGCTTGTTACAGGCGTCTGTAGCATCAGGGGTCTGCTGCAAGCTTGTGTTCTCTGTTTTTCTCATCTGGTGCAGAACACAGGTTACAAACAGTCACCTCCTGACCTACAGATGAACACCGCTGCCTCTCATGGGCTTTCACACTTTCTCACATGCACACAAACACACATGCACTGTTTTCAATTTTCGCATCCAAACTTCAGCACAACACAAGCCAAAAGGTAAAATAATTGTCAGTTTCTTGAGTTTTTTTAGCCAGTAGTTTATTGAAAAAAAAACATACTTTACTGCATGAATGCTTATATGTGTGTTTATATGCCATCACAATAATATTCTTCTGCTTTGCAGAAATTTCATTTCAGTACATGAATTTGACTTTAAAATGTTTTAATTTAAGCAAAGTACAATACAATCTTAATTGCATTTTATTCCCCATCATGTTTTATAGTACATTTCATAAAAACACTAGTATGTATTGCACTCCAGCAGGTTGTGCTATAGTGGACATTAGCATGACACTAAGTTTTGTCTTTCAGGTCGGCTGTCAAAGCAACTGTTCTTTGGTCAACCAGCTTCACCACAAAGACCACCTTGGTCAACCAACATTTTTTGTTGATGAATGGCTTTACAGCATTGCTGTACTTGTCCACCAGCATCAAACCAGAATGGCTGCTGGTCTAAGGTGGTCTTTGCAACAGTGTAGAGTAGTCTTTAGACTTCTTTAAAATAACAGCAGACAAATAATTTTACGGTTGGATAGCATCTACAAAGACAAGGTTTGACAAGGATATTTGACAACAGCTTATGCTAGACAGAGATGTTTGACCTCAACCATAATGCATATTTACCTTGTGATTACCTCCATTCATGTTTGTAATAAACCATGGAGAATTTGACCAGGAGCAATTTCTGTCATCTGTCTCCTGTTGTTGTCTGCAGATGAGTAAAGTGTCCATTTTCGGATAGACATGTATTGACTTGCTCTATATACATCCATTTTTTCTGACGCAATGTTGTTGCGCCTCTCATGGTTTTGGGCATTACATTTTTAGACAGTTTAAGTGGAGGGATTAAGTCAAGTCAGGGTTAAGACATGGTTTAAAGAGTGACGGATATAGTGTTATATGCACAGAATGGCATATAGTTTATTTTTTGTAATATACTGAATGCAGGTTTAATTTTCACTAAAAGTACAATTCTAGTCGGACGTTTCATGCATTTAAAAAATGTACATTTTCTTAGCAAGAGCATTCAAGGATGTGTCTCGTTTGTGCAGCTGTGCATGTCACACTAGAGAAATGCTCCGGATCACTTTTAAACTGCTGACACCCTTGAGTACTACCTACCACCCACTTCAGATACACTGAGTTCACTATCTCACATTTTAAGGCAAGAAAGCCGATAGTACTTAATGATCCTTTAAGCTCTTGGCACAAGAACGAATGCACAGCTATTACAACGAAAGTCTCCTTCCTACAGCGGGTCTTTTGAGCGTTTGCTTCAGAGTATTCCCTAAGGAACATGCCTTTTTTCTCTGTAGTCAAAGTCTGCCAAGCGCTGTCAATTCAAACCAATCCGAGAAGGTTAAACATAACTCAAGACATGCCTGACTTAACTCCTAAGACTTAACAAGTCTCTCTGTGTTTGGAAAAGGCTTGCCCTGAAGAAATGCCTTTGCTTCAGAACACATATAAAGTAAAAAACTGCATACCCCTTTTAAATATTTACCATATTTTATTTGGTATTATTTTATTTTTCAGAACTGAAGCAAGAAATATACAAAGTGGAAGATTATCATTTTCTGTTGTACTGGGTGCCTCTTTCCTTTTCCTCTCCCTTGAGTTTGAGTTCCCACTAAAACCCAGCAGACAAATTGCCCCACTGTATCCGGACCATTATTTACAGCCTGGTATCTTACATTCATTTTCCAGATGAGCAGTAGAGCGAAGAAACAAACAACAAAAATCTGTTAAAACACGTGGCAGCTTTTAGACAGTCCTAAGGAATTCAGCACATCCCTTATTTACTTTGCATGAAGCAAATATCCCAGGTTTAGGAGCAGGTAAGATTACTATTAAGTCACTGGAAATTTAATCTAATGATGTTTTCATATTACCCTTAATTTGTTATCAGAGTACAGCCATGGGTGATTAGACACTTCACCTGCTCTGTGGAAGCCACATTTGGGCGGGAGCCAATTTATCAGACTGACCACATCTTGGGCTTTTAAGAAGCAGTGCTCTTCCCATGTGGAGATTCAGCAGGTTATAGGGGAAGTCTTTAATCACTGATTATTATGCCATCCAACCTCAATCTTTTCAGGCTGCCCTACATAATTGGGGTACAGTAATTGAGCTATCCTCTGGCCCTTCCCGTGCCATTAGCGTAATGCGATCCTGGAGGGAAGACGCTGCGGCAGGCGACTCTACTTCCCCTGATTATGGAGCTTCACAGGATCCAGGCGAAAGGGGCCCTGGGCGGATATCAGCTGATAACCATGTCTTACTCTTGGAAATCAGCCATTTGGTTTAGGAAGGGCATTTTCACCAAGGACAGAGCCTGATGTGACCTCATTTGGGGTGGTTAAGGCTAAATAATCCATTACCTTGGAGTGCAGGGTGGCGACAGCTTCCATATGGAAGAAGAGTTCTCCAGGAAATACAGGGGTAATGTAGTTGTGACTTGGAAAAAAGGTTAAGCATTTGTCTTTGTCTGCAAAGTCTGATTTTGTTGCATATAAAACGATGAGTTGTGTTGAAAGTTGTTGTAGCACTGTCTGCCGCTCTTTTTCTCTGTTTTTGATCCACTAACAAGCTCCAGATCCATAAGCTCTTTCTGTAGAAGGCATTCGTGCATACTATAGAAACAAAATCTGCTTTGCATGAAGTTTTGTGTTTTCATATAAGCTAGGGAGCCTTTAAATAATTTATAAAACCCTACTCCACTAGAATAACTCCTGGGAGTCAAACACATCAGAAAAAAAAACTCAGTAGAATTGGTAGATTCGCTTTATAGCATTGCCTTGCATTATCCAAAGCATGAAAATCCTTTTATGTTAGGAATGAATGACATGAGGTTTTCATAGGCAAGTCAAATGAAGAGTATTCACAATGATCTGGGGTGTGATGTCCTGCTTTCTCTGTGGGATTGTATATTCTGTATTCAAGTAAAATTGACCCTGTAAAGCAGATGTGTTTCTCATTTGATGAAATGTGTGAACCCTGTCTCCTAACATACGAGAGCTGAACATTTTGGGAATTTTCAACTGCCTCTTGTCAGTCATCACTGCAAAGCATCATTGTGTCACATGGGATTAATATGACCTCTGACCTCTCACCTGCATTTCAGAACATGAGCTCTATGTCTGGTTTCTCATCTCCATATCTCCTCTGAGAGCTTTTATGGAGTCTGTATCACAGCCCATCAATCCAGTCTTTCTGAGGCAGTTTTAGCCCTCTTTTAGTTGCCTGGTAGGTCCAGCTGAGATGACTTCTGGACCTTAACATCTGCTTAAATGATTCAACAACCAGAACCTTTTCACAGAATCCTAAACATGACACCAAGTTGTTCTTTATTTATGCATTTATAGCCTGTTGTCCTCAGCATTCCTCAAAGTCAGGAATTGAAATTTTAAAGGCATTTTCACTCTCGCATCACATGAGATCAGCATGATACATTTTCTTTTTTTTTCCTCTAAAATAATCACCTGCAAAAACAGCTCTGCTAAAAATGTTCAATCAAACAATAGTCTAACAAACCATTCTCTCATCCACCTCCTCCACTTTCCTGAAGTGCATCATTTTTTTTGTATTCATTTTGCTTTAGAGCATCACAACTTGCTGTTATCAGCAAGACTGAGAAGCCCAGATTAAGATGAAAAACATTTTTAGGGACTCTGTATCTAGTTCTTGCGATCAAAGTTTTGCTTCATGGATGCAGCATGTGACATGATGTAACTCGTGTGGCTAATTCTGGATTTTATTTAGCCTCTGCACATGCGATCCATCAACACGGTCCCTGAGTGCCAGTGTTATGCGGTGTCTGAACACACCTCCCATGCAATACTGACATCCACATCTGGCAGATCTATGTGTATTGAAATCTAACCTGCTTTCACAGGATCCACTGAGGAGGATGCTGTACATCATTCATATGCTACTTAAATATACAGCATCTTGAATTTTCCAATTTAAGCTTTTCTGCAGAAACATGCCAAATACTTAAAGCCTTTGCAATTTGTTTTACTCGTAGCACGTATTGTTGAGTTCTAGAGAGTAAATGACCTTAGTGGGTTTCATCCTTCTGTTTTTTTACTCATGTGAGTTTAAATGCTTGCAATGGGATATTATTTATTTCACCTTCTTATGTAAAGGTTACTGTTTTGCATCAGTCTTGTCATTCCATCTGCCTTTAAACTCTAAGATGTCTGTGGTTGTATTTATGGCTTGACCGTAAGAGCTTTTATTCTTTAGGTCAGTCCTCCTGCAGCAGCCCATTTCAAATTAGTCTGACGGATTTCTACCCACTACAAACCATTATAGGAGAGTTATGAGAGAGGAGGAGACTTTACTACCATGGCAGAACAACTAATTAATCTGCCTTCAAATTATCTTTCCGTCACATTGTCTCTGGCACACACTTTTTCTTTTTCTTCATCTTGACCTCTCTAAGTCGTCCATGCAGCTCTGTATTTTGGAAAAGAGCTTGCACATTTTACCACAAATGTTGTTTGTCTCTCAAGAAACGTTCCAACAAGCACGTGTGAATGATCGTGAGGGTCTTCACTGCAGGGCATGGGCAGAGATGAAGGGGCCTTCATTGAGATGTAGTTGTGGCTTTTGATGCATGTCTAGGAAAACAATACAAGTAATGTGTTATAGAGACGCCATGGAGAAGTTATTATCATATGCCATAATTACTTACAGAATGCCAAACAGTCCTTATTCAAATAGTTCTCTGACATTTGATCAATTATTCTCATTATCCATTACATTGAGGTGCTAGCAGGGAATGAACCAGTGGTTTTGTGCTTGGTGCTTTTATATTAGTTACTTTTAAATGACCAACATATTTTGTCTACTATTTGCAATTTTTAACCCTTTACCTAATTTAGTGTTTAAGATCAAAAATTGCTTTTAAATCTTTTGTTATGCTGAATGCTCACCAAATATTGGATTCATTCTTTCTTTTTTTTTTAATTATCAAAGGTTTTGTATTTCTTTTTGTAACTGGTTTGTCATCTGCCTTATTGATGTGAACTCACCTCAGCTCTGGTAAAATAATAATAATAATAATATATATAGATCAGCCCTAGAGCCCTGCAAGGGCCTCAAATTTAGGCCCGAGCCCGACCCTGGCACGAGACACTCAGGCCCGACAGCTTATCAGAATTACCAGCCTGAGCCCGACCCGAGCCCATCTTTTCCCCTTCTACCAAAACGTCTTATACTGCTGTTTCAGCTATTAAAACAGTTCAGTTTTGAGTGTAATGGCAAAATTATTATATTTTGTATTTTTTATTAATCTAATTTAGACATTTTTAACCGAAACCGAGCGAAAAAGACATGATAAATATATACAGAAGCATTAAATTACCACTTAACGAAATACAAAAAAAAAAATCGAAAACAAGAACTCATTCATTAAATTAAATAATTGTTAAAGATGACTTCTCTTTTCTCTCTAGAGATGGAGGATCAGAAAATTCATCTGTGATCAACTCAGAAAACACTTGTTCATGAGTTAATAATTCAAATGTCTTCCTATTGTTTTCCCTCGACACGTTCATGATAATTACCTTTGCTGGGGCATTGCGGCAAGATTATTGCGTGCATCTGAACGCAGGACTCTTCAGCTGCGCTGACGGCTGCTCTCTCTCTGCGGCGGGACAATACTTTTTAATTAAAAAAATAAAAAAGGAGAAGCCTAAAACAGGCTGAACGACCCTGAACTATGACATCACAATTCATATTTCAGGGACGTAAAATGGCTTAAATGCAGGGTTCTAATCAGCTACAACAATTTTAAATGAATATTGAATCCAGTATTTGGGGATATGTCATAATGAGAATTTGCTAAGAATATTTTTTTAAGGTTGGTCATTTTTGACTAGGAACACCACAAGTGTAACAATGTTGGAAAACATCCCCAAATTGTAAAAAAAAAAAAAGAAAGGGCAGAAGCTGTTATACTCTGTTTGAGCAAAGTAAGAAAGCTTTATTTCAATATGATAACATTACCTAGCGTTTTCAGAAAAATGAAAAACCTCCCTGGGTCAAAAAGACCAGAACACAATTTTAATTATAAAGAAGCAATGAAAATAACATTAATTCATTTTAACAATTCATATTATAATATAACATTGAAACTGTAATAAAGCAATTTTGATCAAACTCCTGTATTACTTTTTTGTTTGTATTATTTCATAAGTGAAGACAGCATATAGCTTCAAAGCACAACTCTTAACGTAATTAATGAAGTTTGTCTTTAGTCTGAGTGGGTTTATTGTGGCTACACTGAAAAGCCCTGTTATCCACTCTGTTGCACATCCATGTGGCAGTTGTATGGCTTGCAGACATGATGTGTCCTCGTGGAATGTTCTCCTTGGCTTAGTCCAAGCACGGCCACAGAAGTAGGCCTGAGCTTACATGGAAAATGCTTGACTGATGAGAATGCATCACCCACAGCCCTCACAGAAAGTATTCAGACAGTATGCATTGTGTGACCCCCCAAATCAATCTTCCCTGTCATAAACACAGCTTTAAACATAAGCCGTGTTTTGAAACACGGACACCACGGTGCCCTCAGGATATGGCGGTAGTTTATGAGTGCACTTGTTTCAACTAAGAGCGATTCGGGCGTCTGGTTTGGGCTTTTTTTTTTTCTGTGTGTTGTCATTTCTGTATCGTCTGAAACTAAGTGAAAACGCATCAGTCATTTTGCTAGAGTGAACTTGGGTAAGAGCTGTTTAACCTTAACCTTTCCTGAAAGCTGTTCTCTAGTTCCCTTTATTCTCCTTTCTTCTTTGTGTTGTTCTTTCTTTTTCAGAGTTTTTTGATAAATGATACCATGTTGCCATGTTGCTTCGCAAGCACATTTCTCCAACCGACCCTCTAGATTATAATCTAAATGAGTGGAATATCCTCGTAGGATCTTTTATTCCGATGTAATTTAAGATGACAGCATCTCCACATCTGGACTGAAGTCATCTGAGCTTTGATGTGAGCGTGATGTCATATCCTCAGTATTTATGGATCTTTTTGTTAGTCTAAAGCAGGTCTTAACCTGAAAATCACTTCTTTTGTTTTCAGACTTTCAGCCAACAGACTCAGTTTGTTGATATATCATTGTAAGGACAGGAAGTACGCCAAAGTCTCTCAAAATCTCACTAAACATTTCCATTGGATAGCTCATGTATGGGTTGATATGGTTGGCTAATGGTTCAGAAACAATCATAGTGTTTTGAGAGGTGGATTTTAGCCTGTCATCAGATAGGAGTCTGCATATGTGTTTCCAGCATGAAACTGTGACTGATACAGCTTGACTAATAGCCATAAATAATGTGACAACCACCGTAAAATTGACAGGAGTGCTACGTAGATTGTAGCTGTCCATTTAGAACTGTTATTTTGCACCAAAAAGAGTACATTGAAGAATGTATCTATGTTTAAAGAACATTGCCCAAATGTCATATGTGAGAAACCCAACCAATCTAGTGAAAGTTTGGAGCATGTTCACATTGGAATGTGTTTACTATGAGACCAAGGGAGAGTAAGGGAAGAGGGGGATGTGTAATCCTGTTGGAGCAATTAGATGTTCCCGGAAAAAAGCTTGCAGTCCTGGTGCAGTGAACATGCACATGAAGTGTGTAAATCAGCTGCAGTCATCAGAATCCTCGCCTAACCTGTTGACTCACTCTCCTCCTTGTTAACGTTGCCTAAAGTTTGCCTGATGTCAGTGTCTTCTCATGTTTTGAATTTTGCATGCTCATTTCTTATGTGACATTCACTTAAAATTGGAAATACTAGTAAATGACATACATTTTAGCATATTTTATTTTACTCAGAACAAATAATATATATATACATATAAATATAGTTTATATAAATTGTATGTACATTATTTTTCATATTACATATTTTTGATGTCAGTAAGATTTTTAAGAAATGAATAGTGTTATCACCAAGAATGCATTAAATCGATAAAAAATTTACAGGAAAGCTTAAAATATATTTTTTTAAATAAATTGAACTTTTTGACCTTTTTTAATTATTTTTTGATAAATAATGTTGAATTTTAATGTTTAATAAATAATGAAATCTAATGAAATCTAATCTTATTAACCTCACATGACATTTTTTTCTCAGGGCCAGCAGTATGCGTAAACCTGAAAATAATCATCCTACAAATTTAAACCTATAATAATAAAATAATAATGTTATACATGTAATAACTACAACCAAAAGCATGTTGAAACATCTAGTAAATGAAGTCTGCTCTCCAGTCTGAAACATGGTGATGGATCAGGTCTCACAAAGTAAACTAGCTTCCCTGCCAGGTGTGTTTCGGATCTGCTCATTGCACATGGTGCTTTCTGAGTACCTCCCTGTCATGTGATTAAATGCAGCATTCAGCGAGATTTATTTGTCTCATTTTAAACAATGCTGCGCACTATAACACAAGCCTGCAACCCGGGGGCATGAGATATGTTCAAGCGCATAAACATTAGCAAGCACACAGTATACTCTGTAAATTAAGTCATTCGTCGCCTACAGGAAATGAGCATGTTAAAGAGGAAACACAATGGTGGGCACTATGGAGGTATGACTGCACCTTTTAATACCAGCTGACTTGTTATGGCCCTCTAAACGTCTAATAACAGGGCTGAACAGGTCTGTTTCTCTGTATGGTGAACTGATTTCCTGAGTGACTGCTCTCACACAGACTTACCTCAGAGAGTTGCTACAGAACTAATGATTAATACCGCAAAAATGCACCTAGACAACAGAGCCTCGGTTTTCATTTGTACCTGCTGCGTTATCCAAAACAGATGTTTCTGGGATCCATTATGCAATCTAGGCTAGACCTAGTCCTCCTGTGACTCCCTCCTATCTTAAACTGAAGTTTTGTTGTAAATGTACCTAACAGGCCTAACATGTTTTTCCTCTTACTTTTAATTGTTTGGCAGAAGCTATAGACCTTCTTGATCACCTGTGGCAGGTGGCTAATCACAGCAATGCATCAGTAACTCAGGAAAGCCAAAGATGTCCGGTCCTGCATGTAGGCCAGTACTCCACCCTCTCTATACCACTAAGTCAGGTGTTTGGACACAGGTATGCACATTTATTGTCTGCTGATATAAAAGTTTTCAAACTCTGTATGTGTATCAGTCTTTATGTATGTACATATACAGTATAACAATTTTGGTAACACTTTAGTATAGGAACCGATTCTCACTATTATCTAGTCGCTTATTAGCATGCCTATAAATAACAAATTGCATATTCATTAGTTCTTATTCTGCACGACCATAAGACTTACCACCTACCTCATTTACTGTCAACATATTAACACGTTTATTGAGGCGAAAGTCGTATAGTTGATGGTTTTATAAATAGTGAGAATTGGACCTTAAATTACCGTGTGACCACAATTTAGTGTTTTTGTTATAATGAGCTCAAAACCTTTTTGTGATTTGATGTTATTAAGCTTTTTTTCTCATTTTATATACTGTATGGTATTGTTTCTTAAAGCCAGTGCAGACATGTAATTCTATGCCTTTCTCTCTCATTTCATACTCAGGTTTGGTGATGAGTTCAGTTTGCTTTTGCGTCTGCGTAGCTCCCAGTCTGAAGACCGCAGTGTGCTGACTTTCCTCTGTCCAGATGGGCACATTCTCCTGCAGATTCGCATCAGTGCCTACACTTTTACCTTTATCAGCACTCAACAACGACACTATGAGTGAGTCTTCACTTCACTGACAGACATGGATAGTGTCTGGGAAACACTTTACCTCTAATTTTATCTCTTATATAAAAAGTCCCTTTTTTCAGTTTATTTTATTATTTTATTCGTGTACAGTATTTTTACACACACACACACACACACACACACACACATATATATATATATATGAAAAGTTCATTTGCAAAAACAGATAAATCATGTTGTTTCGTTGTGCATTTAAATTAAATCTCCATCAAATTGCATTTTGCAAATATTGGTAAGGTTAAACTTTAACTAAAAAACACAGCTAACCAACACAATAAAAACATAATAGTAAAAAACATGATTTTTAAACAATTTAAAAAACTGGGTTATCTGTTTTTGCAAATAAATTCTTTATATATATATATATATATATATATATATATATATGTTTCCCAAGCAGACAGTTAGAGCATCCAAACAGCTATGCACCTAATAAAAAACACACATTTCCTTACAAGACGAGTTGGAAAGCAGACAAGTCTACGTAATTGCCAGTGTTGAATTATTCTTAAAAGGGGATTAACAGGGAACCATCTGAAAACGCAATTACTTGGTGGTCTTCATTATTTTCTGGTTCATACTTTGGTCCCAAAGCTGTCATCTTGGCAGGAAAAAGATCATTAAAAAGGCACATCTCTGTGAATCCTGTTATGTAACCACAGTCTGTTTATTCTCCTTCTCTTGTCTTATTTTCTGTTGCTTGCTTTTGAATGTCATTGACCTCCTTTGTCCCTCTTTTATGATGACAAAACCATCCTTATCATCTGTTCATTCTTCATGTCATGAAAGTATTAGTTTTGGCCAATGGTTAATTTTAAACACAAGCACAGCCCCCACTGTTTTGAGGAGCTCTGTGATATATTAAACCAAGATTTCTGGATTTGGCTCACACTTAAGTCAAGTCTTACAGTGGAGACGTGTAAATGAGGCATGGGATTTAACTCATGGCCGCTCAAAACTAATATTTGGACCTGTCGCCTAATTACCCACCTGCAGGACAAAATAAATGGAAGTTTTACTCTCACGTTTTACTTGTTTGTGCTGCTCATTTATTATGAGGTGACATAACAATCCTATAATGTTCTTACTATGTTCTTATATGGGTTTCTGTTTAGTTTAAGCTTGCATATACCAAAAAGAAAAGTAATTTGTCATCATGCAGACAGGAAGTGTTACGACTCTGAATGTTTTGCCAGAAAATTTAATGGCTTTGGCTTTCTTTGGCCTCCCCCTATTCTCCTTGTTCTCTAGCATGCATTTTTGACCAGCCCACCCTGTCAAGAAAACTAAATAAAGCAGTTTGTTTTTTTAAAACCCCTTCCTGTGGTTCCCAGGTTCCCCGTGGCAGTGCTGTCTGATGGGGGTTGGCACCGCGTGGCAGTCAGTGTCTCCTCGGGCCGGTTGGCGTTGTATGTGGATTGCTCCATGGTTGAGAGCGTGGACTGGGCTTATAAGGATGGTTTGGGAATCTCCACTGATGGCCTGGTTATGGTGGGAGGAATCATTGAGGGTTTTGAGACACCTTTTGAGGTCAGTATACAAACATATAAGGATGTAGTACCTATCACTTACTTTGTGAAGAAAATAATGTATTCTTCATCTCACCAGCTCTTGACACATACTTTAAATGCATCTCCAAAACATTCCCAGTCTGCATTTAAACCCAAAGTAAGGTTTATAGAGGATGAGGGTCTCTCAGTGTATAGGAGTTACTATACCCCAAGCAAAACATCTGCGTTTGTACTTATCTAAGTTTCCAGAAAGATTGGACATTCTGTTGCTGACAAGCGGATAGAGATTTTAAATTTTTTATGTGCAACTATCTGTTACAAGATGTCAGCATGATTCCTTACATAAATAATATCTGATGCAAAATTGAATAAGAGCATGATTTTTTGATTCATAAAAATAGAACATCATAGCATGAAACATTTATTTCAGAATAAAGAATTTATAGAATAAAGAATAAAGAATCTTTTCCCCGTAGCGGCAGGTGTCCTATAATTCAAAGTTGATAATTCATTGTTAATACAGACAGCCATATTTCTTTGTAGGAGTGAATTCCGAAAAATGAAAAAATTACTTCAAGATTAATCTAAATAAAGTTTGGTTCTTCCTCAATTTATGATTTCATGATTTGTGAATGGATGGCATCAGAATAAGAGATTAATCGGCTGATAAAAAGGATAAAGGATAAACTTGTCCCTTAATTAATGTCTTGTAAAGTGAGAATCTGTGTTATAAGAATCAAATCCATCATTAAGGATTTTTACCTTTAAAATGATCTTGGATGGACTGAAGGTAAGTAAATTTTCAGCAAATTAAAAGTTTTAGATAAACCACAACTATGTACTATGTACAGTACTGAGTAAAGGACCTTCAGCACGTGATTGCAGACATTTTAACATTTTATTGTCTTCGCTATGAACAAGTAACCTAGATGCCATCTTAGATGAACCTGTTTGGCATATAAATGAGGAATGTAAATAGTATTACACTAGATGTAGAATGTTTGCAGCAGGGGTACACAGCCATAGATTATAGATTATAAAAATAGAAGGGGGAAAAGGGCATTCTGGGAGATTACTTTGGCCTTGTAAAATGGATTTCAAATTAAATTACATTTCTGTGTTATGCTGAAGGACAGGCATTTTAATGGAAGTGGGAGTTTAGTTTAGACAGCTGTGCACAAGTTAAATGTCCTTTTTTAGTTGTGTTATACAGGGAAAGTTAATACAGCGTGACGTCTAGGCTGAGTCTCAGAGAATGATATCATAAATCCAAATATCCCATTTACATACTTACACACTGAACTCAATCACAAAGTGACATGATTACAGTTTGCATTTACCCAGGTTCTAGGGCAACACTTCACAATCATAACAAATATCATTGTCTAAGAGATTATTGGACTGTCATCTAGACTCCAAGCATTGATTAATTCATATGTATTTATATCTGAAATTACCTGTTTGTAAAAAATGTATGCAGGGATGTATGCACTGTGCGACTATATGGTTTGTGTGTAAGCATATAGTTTAATTTGCCTCGTATCTTTAGGGTGATCTAACGCAAGTGGCATTTCTGATGGGAGAACCAGATGCAGCTCGAGATCATTGTGCCGTTTTGCAACCCCGGTGTGGCGGGACCGGACACAAACCACCTCGCTCTCCTCGCATAAGCACTGAAGAGGTAAGTGAGCCATACTGTACAGGGAATATCATGTAACCTACCCACACTGATATCTTCTGAGACTAGTTTCACCCAATATGTCAATGACATTGACATATATAACAAAAAATATAGGAAATGCATTTATATTATTGTGTATAATTATATTGCGTGTATACAGTCTCTGTATCCCAAGAATACATCTATAGCTTCTACATACATCAGCCATGTTTTCCCTTTCCCTGTCCAGGAACTTCTGCTGTCCTCAAATGACCTGGAGGATTTATTAGAGACAGCAGAGGACATTGACTCTATTCGTACAAAACTGACTGTAAGTAGGAATACTATGCAGCTGTGCCATAATAACGAAGTTACTTCTCATAAGAGGTCAAATTTAAAGTCCAAATTGATGCTGTTATTTACTCACCTTCATGCCATTACAAACCCATTTGACATTATGTGAAACGTACAAGAAAATGTATTTGCAGAATGTCCATAGTGGTCTTTTCTGTAGCACAAAAAAGAGGACTGTCCTGCTTTTAAAAGTTAATTAGTCACAAAAAAAAATCACAAAAAGCTTTCTATATCTTCATCAGACGAGTCTTATGAAGCACATTTATGGTACATTTGCTGCTTTTTGCTTATATGAGGGTGAGTAAATGATGAAAGAATTTTTTGTACAGTTTATTTTAGTGCTTTCAAACTATTAATCATTATTAATCGCATCCAAAATAAATAAATTATTTACATAATATACCCGTGTGTATACATTTATTGTATAAATACACACATACAGTATACTGTATATTTAGAAAATATTGACATTATATTTAATTTGTATAATTTTATTATATATAAATACATTTAAAATATAAACGTAACATGTTTTTCTTAAATATATACATGCATGGGCGTATTTAGATATACAGTACACACACATATACACACATACATATTACATGAAATGTAACACATTGAATCACAAATAATAGCTTGACTGCACTACTTTAAACACATATCCATTCAGTTAACATTAAATTACCTAGCAAAAAATCAAATAACGTTAATATAATATTAAAATATTGATGTTGGTATTCTTCAAGAGTTTTGTAAATTAATTTAATAAGGAATCGCTCAATCATATCTGCTTTTGGGCGCATCATGACTCCACTTTTCTTGCTTACTGTAGCTCAGCAAGTTTAAGAGTTAAGAGTTGTTAATACTCATAGAAAGTGCTGAAAAGCATAGTGTTTTGAAAATCATATTTTGATTGCACGTTTGATGTGGATACAACTGTTTCCATGTGTTACATGTGAACTGTCAACTTATATTACCACTCAATATATTTTAAACCTTGTTAAAAGCTGTATTTGTATTCTCACACCTTTCCTGTCAGGTTGATAGGAAGTTAATGTCTGATTTGCGTGTTTAGGTACAAAATCAAAAGAAATTCCTGATGAGAACAAATGATTGTCGGTTGTCTAAAGTACTGTGAACCTGTAATCACATACAGTATCAAACCCAAATCTTTTTTGTCTCTTCTTAAGCCAAATAAAAATGGTGTGTGGTGTTGCTGAGCTATAACAGCCCAGTGGGTCCATGTGTGTTTGCCAGCTGTGAGCTGTTTGGTGGATTCATGGTCATTGTGGGCTGTGACTAAAACTTAGAAACTGCAGATATGAGTGTTGATGGACTCCATATTCATACAATTCAGAACCAAATGTTTCTTTCGGTGAGAATGTAGCATGGCACGTTAGAAAAATCTAGCACTTCAATCAATCACCTGGACCCCATTATCTTATGTCAAAAAGGTGGTGAATTTCAAAGACTAAAGAGCACCAGATTTTTTTTTTAATAACCTGTTTTATTTCTCCGGTTTCGGTGTCTCTTGTGGCATAACCTCTTGACTATGAACCTTTTTGTTGTGGTGTTTTGCTTTGATGCCTCTGCCATTTTTGGTTTGCCTGTTTCCTGGTCTCACGCTCCCAGTGGAAAGGTTTAATAAGAAACTTATGGCTTTCTTTGATCCCTTTAACCGAACGGGAGGTCAGGGGTCAAAAGTAATGGCTAATTTAGCTTGTCGCTCATTTTAGTGTGACAGCTTTGAGGCTAAAGTCATAAATGTTTAGTTGGATATGTGTATTTATGCATATTTTGGATAACCAAATGATAGACTTGACTGAGATATACATGCATATATATTTGTTTGCTAGTTTAACTATGTAAGCACCATCAATCGAGGTCTAAAGCAGATACCCTATCCATACATGGAGTTTTACATGTTAATGTTGATCCCATTGGAGACATGTGTGATTGTCAGAGCACATAATGCATTTGTGTTTGTGTCTGTTTCTGTAAGTTTTGAGTTCTGCTCAGTCTGCTGAGGCAGTCTATATGGTGGTGTTAGAAAAAGCCTTGTTCTTCCTGTGGGTTTTGTTTGGTTTGGTTTGATTTGCTCTGCACTAAAATTAGGTTTGAGTTAGATGGAGAACTCCTCTAGGGAAGTGTCAGAATTACTTAGACAGGCTGTGAAGTGTTCAACATCTCCAGACGTGCCTTTGAACTCACTCTCTCTGTAAGTGTTAAGATATGTAAGATTTGTGTAGGCGCTTTATTTGTTTATGGACATACATGAGACATTTCCAACTGTTCTTAACCTAAACACTTTGAAAGTGCGGTTTATACAAGATCTGCTTTTTTTCACCTATTCTTCCTGATTTGAGGGACAAAGGTCAAAGGTTAGGCCGAGTGTATTTTGTTCATTTGATCATCTCTGTCATTTTTTGCTTAAAGGATTATTATTATTAGCTCTAGTGAAGGCTGGGATTTGAATTAATCTTTAAGTTGCTACAGTATATCTCACCCAGTTGAGCCATTCAGACACTTTACCTGAAATTGTTATTGTTTTAAAGGTTATTGCGGCTTTCATGAGTTTGACTTTTCATGACTTTTATAATTGCGAGATATAAAGTCACTATTGCGAGATATGAAGTCGCCAGATATGAAGTCATAATTGTAAGATATGAAGTCATAATAACCGGATATGAAGTCATAATGGCGAGGTATGAAGTCATAATAGCCGGATATGAAGTTATAATAGCGAGATATGAAGTCACAATTGCGAGATATGAGGTCATAATAGCTGGATATGACATAGGCGGAGTTTCACATTTTTGCCTGGGGGGGCACTTACCGGTAAATTTACAATCAACTCGTTTTCTATGTGCAGTAGGGAAAGATCGGGAAATCGGTCTTGAGTTCGTCTGTGCATCTTGCAATATTTGAGGAAAAGTTGCGACAGCGGTGTGATTAGAAAGTTCGTCACGTCATTAACTGCTGAATTTAAATCTGCTTCCGTGCTTTTCCTGGCGCAGAGCCAGATCGGACGCGCTAAGCGCTTGTCACGTGTTTTTAACTATATCCTGCTAACTGTACAGTAGGTTTCATGGAAACAATAAGGCTTAACATTCCAAAATAACAGTCGCCTAAAAAACTCACTCTGGAGCCTCAGCTAGAATATTTTTAACTCACGTGTGAAAGGTTTAATTGAAATTAACTTAATAATAAACATAATTTAGCTACTCATTTAAATTTTATGATAATGCAAATAAGATGAGATAATGTGGGGAAAAAAATGTATTGGCTCTGGTGGCCCCCCCTAAACTCCGCCTATGGATATGAAGACATTATAGTGAGATATGAAGTCATAATTGCAAGATATGAAGTCACAATTGCGAGATATGAAGTCATAATTGTGAGATATGAAGTCACTATTGTAAAATATGAAGTTATAATTGCGAGATATGAAGTCAGAATTGTGAGTTATGTACAGAGTGATAGAAGTTCAAAAGTTTATTTAAATAGAAATTAATGCTTTTTATTGAGCAAGAATGCATTAAAAGTGATAGTAAAGCCATTTTTTTAATTCTGTTATTTGGAACTTTCTGTTTGACAAAGAATCATGAAAAAGTATGATAGTATGAAAGCATGATGAAGTAGCATAATTGTTTTCAACATTCATAATACATTTTTTTAAGTGTGACATCAGCAAAGTGTTGTAAGTTTTTAATTTTCTTTTTTTTGATGCCTCTTGCCACACCTCAGGACGTTACAAAGATATTTACACATACACAGATTGAGGTGAGCTCATAGAACAGTTGCCTTGCAACCTATTAATAAACCTACTTAAGATCTTTGGCCTATAAACACATCTGTCATCTTAGCTTGCAGCTTTCCATATCCCAAGCTTTAAAAAAAATCCCTCTCAGCAAATTACAACAATGCACTGACGCATTGAACTGAGAAGCTCATAATCTGTTTATAGTAAGATACAGTAATTAGAGTGTGCCAAGGATTCCTCTGATGGGTTGAAACATGGTCACTGTAAAATCCAATAGCAAAAGGAAAGGAAAGGACGTGACTAGTGCCAGGTATGGTTTCCCACGGTGCCTTGCTCAAGGGTCTCACCTCAGTCGTGGTATTGAAGGTGGAGAGCGCTGGTTATTCACTAACTCCACCCACAATTCCTGCCGGACCTGGGACTCGAACCCACGACCTTTGGGTTATAGGTCCGACTCTCTATCCATTAGGCCACGACTGCCCCGAACCGTGTGTGTATAGGGTGAGCCCTGGATGGCAGAGGTTGGTGGAAATGTAATTATATGATATTTGCTGTGGGGGCCACGGGATTCGATAATCTCACTCCTTTTTCCTTTTCTCCTCTGTTTGCATCCCTGATAAAAAATATATAAAAAGTTAATTTAATGCAGTCTAATTAAACAGTCCTCTAATAAATATCTCCATGCATGTCAATCTGGTGCTAGGAAGCTCAATAAGAATATCACCAAAAGGTTGTTAGTTTTTTTTTTTTTTTTCAAAATATCTTTACCAGGTCATTACAGAGCCTAATTGATTCTCTAGAATTTGTTTAAGCTCTTGTCAAAAGTTTCATTTCTTACAAATTAAATTTTGAGTATTCATTGGCTGCAAGTTATAATCATAATGGAAACATAAGCCATTTAAAATATACATCTTTGTGATGAATCCATATAAAATGTTTTCATTGTTTTAATAGATTTAGTCCAAACCTAAGTGTTTTGCCGACATTCTAATTTGAGATCCACCTGTACATGAACTAAAATCAAATTGAAATATTTATTTTAAAGTAAATTATACAAAACAGGTTCAATAAAGACAAGAACAAAAAAGATAATTCTGGTGTTGGAGGGATGTCCGGGGCTTCACAGGTCTCTCAAGCTCAATCGGAGTCTGCCGGTTCTCCAGGCAAGGGATCCTTTTAAGCTCAATCATCTCATCATCTCCGATTCAGTACAGCTGGTGTTAATCTCCACTCTATACACAGACAAATGATAAAACACAAACAAAACTATACGCCACCTAGTGGCAGCAAATGCCATTGAGTAAACAGGTGCCAACCCATACGTAACAGTAGGTACAGTTGGGGTGTCTTCAGATGTGGCATCTGGTTCAGCTACATAGAAAAAAAGAACAGTTAGTGTGTGTGTGTGTGTGTGTGTGTGTGTGTGTGTAAAAAACCATATATATACTAAAGAGAGACCATAATGTTTGTTTTTCAATTTCCTACCCTTCTTTCCTAATATAGCAGCCTGATACTACACCACTGCAGACAGTGGTAATCATAAGGGTTGTGCATTTTCATGTTTTGATTGGACAATGCATCACTGTGTTATTACTCTACTTCACTACTTTTTTCCATTAATACAAGACCCCCCTTATATGGTAAATAGACTGTATTTAAATCGTACAGAAAATCAGAGATCAGTCTAAAGGACCTCAATATGACGAACAGTCTTCCACTGCTGGAAAATAAAATTACATTACTTATAATACAGTGTTTAGCCCAGTTCCATCGGCTTAGGTGTAATGTCTAAATTCAACACTCCTAGTAATCAGGAATCATAATCAACACTGAGCAGTTGTACAAATACTCTCCACCTCATACAGGAAGTCTTGAAAGTGTTCCATGATCTGGATCTCCTTGCGGTAACTGTTGCAGCCCCTTTCACTCATCTCTGGTGCCAGATGGGAAGAAATATACAACCTCAGACAACTGTCACTCACACACCTTCAAATAAAGCATTTTACAAAAACATATCAGCAAATCAACACAGAATAAGGCAAGACTTGTAATGACAGGACAACACTATATGATATTACAAATCTAAATAAATGAATACTAAACAAACCATCTTGTCTTCTTTTCCAAGGATTTTCATAAAACTAAGGGCTTTTGCGTATAGACTGAATAGTAAATTTACCAGACAGGTCATTATTTCTGCCGCACAGGGTTGCAAACTGTCCTGTTTTGGCCCCCGGGACGTTAGTGGATATTCTTTTATTACTGTCATCCTGAGATGGGGACTTGGAGTCATCCAGAGATGGAGACTTGATGGAGTCGACTCAAGTCGCTGTTTTTATGACTTGTGACTTGACTTGAAAAAAATAAAATATGCGACTTGACTTGGACTTGGAAGTTAAAGACTCGGGACTTGATTTGACTTGAGACACGATGACTTGAATGACTTGAGTGTTATTATTATATTATTCACATCATGTTTTCAGTTTGAATGACGTTTTCGATATTTAAAATGCTGGATAGTCAAACATAGACTTTTAATTTGAAATCGACTGGCCGAGAAAACAAAAAGAATTAGAGTGAAATTGTCTTGCCGCGTCAATCAGCCCGCTCTCTGTTGGCCTCCACGCCAGTGCCCACTGACAAGATGTCAACATGTTGGCCGTTAAGGTTATCACTTTTGGGTATAAGGATTTCATTCAAGAGGGAAAACGAAGAACAGCAGTTTGCAAGACGTGCAACATCAGAATTACCGACAATCAGACGACAACTTCAAATTTCGTCAGACATTTCTGCCCAGTAAGTGCTTGTCAATTTAATTAATATCAGATTCTGCTTGACCTTACATTGTCTGGTTAGTTGGTATTTTAGCCAGGGAAGGAAATTAGCACCCGCCACCAGCCAAATGCGGGTATTTTTTTTAAATTGGCGGGTGAGTTATCCCTCAGGAATGTGAAAAGAACAGGGTTCGTACGGGTGCTAGAAATCCTGGAAAATGCTTGATCTTTAATAGTGTTTTCAAGGTTAGAAAAGTGCTTGGATTTTGGACAAATTGCTTGAACCTGTTAGAATTTGAAATTGAATTGGTTTCATAATAATTCGTTATCTTACGGAGTAATTTTCCTTTTAGCTAGGAATGCATTTTGCACGTAACGAAAATAACTCCGCTCGAGTCCGCGCTTGTGGCTGTAGTGGTGTAATCTAGAGACCTGCGCAGGACGGATTTTTCAGTCCCACTCCCGCAAATATAAAATATAAAATAAATATATAAAATCCCGCAGGTAAACATAGAAGTTGTTTTATTTTCACCGCTTCTTCCCGCTACTCTGTTAATAGAGTTAAATAAAATAATTATTTCTTTCACTTGCCTCTCTTTTGAATATATGAATAAAAAACGAAAAGGAAAATAAATAAATATGTTTCGTTTTATTTGAGTTTAATTAAATAGAATGATAAGCATGGACACAAATGAGGAGATTTTCAGATCATTTTTCAGATCATATCTATTTTACAGTTGGAAATAGGCTGATAAATTTGCAATGAAACAAAATAATATTAAATGTTGATTCCTCAAGTGGTCAAACGAAAAGCTTTTGGCCTAATACTTCTTCAGAACGTGCGTTAGCCTTTTTAACGCTATTCCTTCAGCAATATAAAAAAAACAAGTACAACTTGGCTTCCATCTGTGTCTTGCTCTTCAGAACATTGCGCCACGGCGAGAGTCTTACTATAGTTCCGCATGAACCACGCGAGAATTAGCTTCCGAACTTGTGCGTGTACATTGTTTTTACTTTATTCGTTCTTGTTGCTTTTGTGCAATAACGTTAGATAAATAACATAATATTTGTTTTTATTAAACAAAGTTCGCCCGCATTCACCTATCAGATTTGTGTAGGTCTCTAGTGTAATATTCTGGTGGATGCGCGCTCTCTGATGGAGCAGAGCGGGAGGTGAAAACATGCCGGGAGGTTGCCGTTTCGGCGACTGATTTTCAAACAGTTGACATAGAAACAGTTGTTCATTAATTTGCAGCAAGACTCATAAGGATTTAATTTATTATATGAATTTTGAATAGTACATGAAGTATGTAAGTGTTGTGCAAGTTACTTACAAACTGTAATATATTATATATTACTTGTTACTGCTATTTAAAAGTAATGCCTTACTGTATTACTTTTGAGTTACTTTCACCAAAATAACTACAGAGAGCGTGCCGTCAGTGCAGCTGCATTCAAACATAGACTAAAGCTTGTCACCTTAACAGTTCAGAATGAGGAATTACTCTTACTTTTAGCCTATCAGAAAAAAATGACACCGTCTGCCTTTTTGTTTCCACTGGAAAAAATGCAAGTGGTTGCACTGGTTCGTCTGAGGCGCACAAAGTGAATATACCATCACACCATCCCACGTGTTATTACAGCGCAGGTTTAACGTTTAAACAGTGTTAGATGCTTGAAATGTTCTATTTTAATTTAGGAAATTGTGATGATTTGAAAAGGTTAAATTTATATATAAAAAAAAACGAACATTACTTAAAAAAAACGAAAACTTAATATTTAATGAACAAAAATGCTCCAAGCATTTTTCTAAATTACCTTAATAAAAAAACGAAACGAAAAAAAATATATTTTGCCATTAAACAAAAATCGGAACTTTTTTAATAGCTGAAACAGTATGAGCTGTTTTAGTAGAAGGACCACAGTGCGAGCTGGGCGGAGCTATTAGCCTCGGACACAGAGGCTGAAATAATTTCCACTGTTGGGCCAGTAGCCTCGCGACACTTCTGTAAAACCTGCCCTACACCATCACTTGACCGCGTCACACATGCAAGGTTACCCCATTAATTACTGTAATATATTACTTTTGTAGCGCGTTACTCCCAACACTGCTCATGTAGTTTTGAATGGGAGAAAATGCAACGTTTAACATGGCTGATCAATCACAGGAAGCCCCGCCTTATGAATAACATAGCCAATTGCTGATTTGTAAAGTCAGCGCATCAACGTTCCTGCCGTTAGAAATTCTGGTTGCTATAGAAACATTTAGCACTCTGAGATGTGTGCATAGGAATGCATATGTGCACTGACTGATCTCGCCTAAGAAATAAGCTTTTTAAAAAGCTATTTGAGCCATAGAAACAATATTTATTACCAGTCATTGTCAGGTTTCATTGATGATTTCAAATATAAAAATTTAATCGTAAGATTAGTGAACAGTTTGGGAGAATTTGATGTTTCTCCATTTAAAGAAACAGGACCACTTGGATGCCCGAGAATTTTACATTTACTTAAAAAAAAAACACGCAACAACAACAACATAGATGCACATACACAGTTTTACGAAAAACACTCGAGGAAGGTTAAAATGTCCGGCTGCATTATGGTTGCTAGAATGTACATGTCAGGAAAATTGTTAAAATAAATGGCCTATTATACATAAATATCATATCCAGTTCCACTTCTATTGCCAACAAGTACAGTGGCAACAGTTATGTGTTATTAACACCATGAAGTGAAGTTCCCAGAAATCACTTGATATGTGAAACTGCTCGCCTATCATCACCCTTCGGCTCAATGTTCATAAGCGCTCATAAATTATCACAGTATGATGTCACCCCTGCTTTGATTCGCCAAAGTGGGAAAGTCGTGGCCTCTGTAAATTGTTCAAATTGACTTCGCAAAATCCCCTTGCACTGGCCACTGCCCAAAATCTCTTTTATAGCTCTTAAATGGATCAATCCAATATATATCCAACATCAATGTCACCTCGACTACGTGTGATTTAGGGCACTGTACGGGGAAGAAAAGGGCGTTATTAGGAAGAATATAGCAGTAGATTAACTGATCTTTTGATAGGGTCACTTTCAAGGTTAAAGCAGTTAGATTCACTCTGCTGAGAGCGAGACTTTAAGTGATTCATAGTCAATATGACACATTAGCGGAGTAAATGAGTTGGGAAATATTACAAGGTCAGACACATGATGTAGAGATGATGTTAAACTGGCTAAAACAAGGTATGCTTTCTCTGATTCCTAATGGTGTAAATACGTATCTAGAGTCTGAGCATTAAGGAGTTTGGCTCGCTGGCTGTTCAACTGTGAAAGACCAATTGTTGGAACAGGAACTCTGAAGCCTGACTATGAAAATCAATCTTCAATCTGCCGTGTGATTTTGCCAAGTAGGACATGCTTCTAGAACAACACCTCAATACATCCTCTAGCTCAACAGGGATGAAAACAGTCAAACATGTTTCAGTTCCCTCCAGCCACCTGTCTGTGAACACCTGTGACTTAGAGATAGAGAAAAGGTATGTTGTCGTTTCCATTCCCAAACACTATTTCTTTTCTTCAGACTAGCCTAGCTGTAAACATACTGGCTTCATACAGTATATATTTTTTTTACACTTTTTTTTTTTTAAGGAGAAAGATACTTTTAGTAAAAATTAGGATTCACTGAAGCTCTGTCCTCAAAATTAATCTACAAACTAATTAATATTTATCAATAAATGCAATTTGCTAGTTCATCTGCAAGAACAATACACAAATAAATGATCTATTCTGTTCTTTTCTGTTTTGCTCTGCTCTGTTCAACTACCACTCCATTCTGGTATATAACTGCCTCTTTCTCATGCTTCCATCAATTCCTGACTGATAAAGTAATGTTCTATTCTATTCTATTCTATTCTATTCTATTCTATTCTATTCTATTCTATTCTATTCTATTCTATTCTATTCCAAAATATGTCACAAATCCAGTCTGTGGTTTTCTGCCCGATTACCACAAGAGGTTGGTCTTTCCATCATACTGACTTTCACACCACACAGACTGTTGCACACCACCCTGGACTTCATTTTCTATATTCCATTGCACACATTGGTTTTACCTGCAATTAATTACACACTCTCACCTGAATACACAGCCATATCCATTCAAACATATGCTTAGATAAGCCTTAAACTTCCTCTGATTCACTGCCGACTATCACTTCCGTGATAGCTATAATATGGAGCACTTCCGTGTATCCCTAATTGGTTTACCTTGCCAGCTTTCCTGTTTCTGGACCCTTTCCATGTACTTTAGATTTACCCTTTGCCTGCTGTTTCTGACTCTGTTTCTACCTCGATTGTAACCCTAACCCTATTGCTTGTGTCTCTGGATTACCCCTTTCATCTAACCCTCCTGGATTCTGTTTTCTGTCATCTGATACAGACCTGGCTTGGATTATTCTTGTCTCGCCTTCACAATACCTGTCCCCCAATGTTTTTGACCCTGCCTGTGTTTTCTTGAGTATGTCTCTTAACAAAAGTCTGCAAATGGATCCGCACATCTCTGGTCTCTTTGGTTCTGTTACAATATCAGTACCATATTAGACACTGGCCATGTATGCTCATTTCCTATATTATACTTTAACATTACCTAAAAACTTTAAATGTATTATTCAGCAAGCTTTAAAATAATTGTAAACATTTTAATAACACATTTATTAATTTAATAATCACATTTAAATAGCAGTTCACAAATGTAATATATACGTTTTCATACTTTACATTATATCAGACATCAAAACATTAAATGATGGTTGTGAAATCCAAATTTAAAATGTGATTTTAGTTTTTGGTGCTTAATTTTTTAAAAGTAATTTAGAGAAGATAGAATTGTAATATTCACTGGTCAGTATTGTCCAGCATTTTGATATTGTTGCATCTCTAGTATAGTCTCTTCTGTTTGTTATGAAACCTTCAGTAGTAGACATTCAGACGTGTGCTTACGTGCATTTCGCGTGTTTACTTACAGAGAATGCCAAGTACTATGTTTGCACAAACTGAGGTCAATAGAGCAACAAGCAGTACAAGAGAAGCCTGTCCCCTCAAACACTTCGTCCCTTTGTGAACACCTGATGAAACACAAAATCATTTAGGTTAGTTGATTATTACTCTGACTTGTCTCACATTTCTCTACATTCATCTTCCACTCCCTCTCAAGTTCACACACACACACACACACACACACATTACCTTGTTTGCCCTGCGATGTAAGTATAGGTCTGTTTCCACTATGAGAGATATCCTCTGTGAACTCTTGTAAACTGGTGTAATTTTCAATATCTTCCATCTTTAAACAAAAAGTTCAGTCAGTTCAGTCAGTCTGCTTTATTTAACAACAGAGCTTCTGTCTCACAAGAGCAAAGTATTTATCTTCTAGTCTTGTCCTTCGGATCACCAATAAAGAAATAACAGTCCATGAAAAAGAGAGCAATTTAAAAGAAAGCTTCCCTGGAGAAAATTAAGAAGAGACACAAGATCTTCTCGAGTGTTTCTACTCAGACTTGTACGAACTGCTCCTTTTCACGGCTCACTGAGCTCTAACTTTTATCCCCTGTAGTCTCCCTCCCCCATGTGATCATGTGCACATTTCAGGGCTGCTAGAGGGTAAACACTGACAGGATGAATTAGAGGAGAGCTGGTTATGCAATACTAAACTTTTTACCATGCTCAGAACAACCCATTTTTTCAGTGAGTCAGTAGATCATTCCAGTCCATAAAAAGAACAGTTAGTTCATGATAGTAATATTATTGTTTTTTTTCACCCTGCATGTATTCCTGTAACACATTTTTGAACATGTTGTGAAATCCTTCAGTACACAAAAACCTCAAAACAAGTTTTGTTTTTAACTCAAAATGAAAGATTTACGTAATTTACATGGAGTCTGCATTAATAGCACCCTAATTAATAGGAAGTGAAACATATAATTAGATTTTTAATTCACTTTTCTGGGAAATCTGACATGTAATTATTGAAGTAATTACAGCCATTCTTTTCACAGAAGGGGGCAGGAGTATGCTAAATATGAACAATAAAGTGCAACTATTCATAAATGAAGTGTTAAGGGCTGAATACTGCTTACATCACTGAAAGAGTTATCAGATTCTATTGTGCAACTCCCAGAGACTGATGTGATATCAAACTGTGTCAAAAAACAAGCCAAAAGCATGATGCAGCACTGTCACAAAATCATGACGCAGGCTCTTGATCAACCCATGACTCAGAATTGATGTTATTTCATCTGGCTTGGTTTCATACGACACTGCTGTTTGTCATTAAAGACCTCCAGAGCTCTGTACTGTGAAAGTGAATTTATTGTCGCTTTTCTATCTCCGTCTTCCAAAATTTTAAAAGTTTAAACTTTCCCACACCTCCGCTTCCCGGTTGTGCTTGAGTCTTTCCTCAGATAGGAGTCACTTTCTTATCACTTAGAGATAGGAGTGCAAAAAGAGATTTTATGAGACTCATGGAATGAGTTTACCCCAAATACACATTCATTTAGATGAATTAGTTAAACAGAATCACTTTTTGTTCGTGGCTGTATTCCTTATTTCACAGAAAACCAATTTTTCCCACGGCTGTGGATAAAGAGCTTTTCTGTGCGTTTCAAGAATTACAGTACTACTGGAGATCTACTGGGACAAACTATTTGTGATTTTCTCATTTGTTGTTTCTTAGAAAAGTGTCTGCTAACTGAATAAGTTTAAGTGTAAAGTAATTGGCTCTGATTGCAGTAGATTACACTACACAAATGAAGTTACTTTTATATGACCTGTAGAAAGCACTTAGCTAAATTCATCCTCAGTTCAGACTGCAGACGAGTCTCTGTCTCTTGCAGCTGTCCGTTTATCATAAAAAGGTTAGTCTGCATGGCCTCTACATTCCTTTTCTACGTCTCCAGCTGTTTCTTCACTTCCTCTTCCTGCTTTCTCAAAAACAGCTGCATCTCCCCGAAATTCACAAGAGATCTGTTTTTCAAAACAGTACAATTACTAAAACTAGTTATACCTTAATCTTGGCTATACGTTTTCAGTCCTTTGTGCCATGTAATAATCTTAGATGTCTTTGGCACAAAAAATCTTTGTTGTCTTTGGCAATCCAGTCCATCCTTCAGCACGTTCTTTAAGATAAAAGACACCAGCAGACATCCGTAGACGTCGTTAATTGTTGGATGAGTTCAATTCTACAAGCTTTGAAACGTTTTGGAAAAACATTTGATTCCTCCTCATCAGTTTTAAAAAGTGTTAATGTTTTCCTCCATATGTCGAGTAGGAGTTTCCAATCCTGTTCCTGGAGATCTGCCTTCCTTCAGAGTTCAGCTCCAACCCTGATCAAACACAACTGAACCAACTAATTTAGATCTGAAGGAGCACTTGATAATTACAGACAGGTGTGTTTTGATCCGTGTTGGAACCGAACTCTGCAGGAAGGTAAATCTCCAGGGGCCTATTTCAGAAAGGAGGTTAAGTGAAAACTCTGAGTTTGTTAACCCTGAGATAAGGGAAACTCTGGG
>JAUCNO010000425.1:12233920-12251818 GCA_032353835.1 Enteromius viviparus
ATAGATAGATAGATAGATAGATAGATAGATAGATAGATAGATAGATAGATAGATAGATAGATAGATAGATAGACTGCATATATACAGTGTAGGTAGATGTAAAGTAGATAGACTTAAATAAGTAGAAGCTGGGAGATACAGATAGGTAGATAAATAGATACTGTATATAGATAGATAAATAGATATGTGTCAACACTCATCAGGCTCCTACAAATCCAGAACTGACTGGAATCTTCTGGAAGCAATTATCCATTATTTGGGAAGGACCCTTATGACAGATCTCCATAGATTGTCTCCATAAGAAATCTCCACATTGCTTTCTGTGTTATGAGCCGAGAGTGCGGATGGCTCCCTCTTTAATTTAGGATCCTCTCTTTGATTCAGGATACTACTAGTGGTTTTTTTGTTCTCTGCTTGCACATAATTCACATCAGCGGGATCTCAGAAAGCTGTCAAAAAAAGCTGTGAATTACTGGATGATGCCAAAAATGTGTCTGCATGCACACAGTGTTTGAATTTCCCATTGGTCTGTTTGTCTAGCAGAGCGTTATTGTACAGTATAAACCACATCAATTAATTCTGATGCACCTAGGCGTGCGTGTAAGTGCTTGTATCTGGACACTACAAGCTCACAAAGACATGAGCACATACACCCGCTCAGTTCGCCCCGAAGCCACGGCCAAACAGGTGTCTCATTGTGTGAAGTAGATGATATGTGTGTGTCTGCATGTAATCTGGGTGTATGTGGGTGGATTGACAGTTTGTGGGTGTGCTAGTGCGGTTTGCACGCATTTGACTAGTCTTGACTCTAAGTTTCACTGCGTTTTTGTTGCAGATGATGTATGTGTGAGTGAGTCAATGTGTGTGTGTGCCACCATGAGGATCTGGATGTGTTTGCTGGGATGGTTTCTGGTGGATTTAATGAGATTTGGAGTGCAAAGTCACAGGAATCACGTTCCAAAGGTATGGCTTCATCTGGCAGCCTTTCCAAATTGTGTTTGTTTAGGAAAATTGTTTTTACAAATAATGCATCCACTTTTCCTATCTAATAATGACGAGTGGGTTTGGTGGTGCACGCTAATCCAGTACTTTATTAAGCTCTGTTTTTTATGGATTTGAGTATGTGTATAAATATTTGTGTTGAAGAATTAGTCATGTGCATGTAATCAAGTGTTAGTCCATCTGTCCTGAAGACTGATTGTGGTGGTTTGGCTGCAGATGTGAGAGGTTACAGCGGGTTCGGTTTATATGAGGGAAATAGTTTTCACTGAGCTGGTTCGACCCAGATTACCACAAACACTGGGTTCATGTCCAGTGTCAGCGTGCAGATTTAGACTATATTTGACATTTATTGGTTTTGCAGTATTTTATATTTTTGTAGTTGATTTTTAGCACTTCTCACATTTCTCTGTTTTCTTTTTGTTATTCTTATTCTAGTATACTCTAGGACAACCACTGTTCTTTAAAATAGTTTTTTAAGATTATTATAATGCATACAACTAAATTGAATTCCCAGCTTGATGTCAAATTTAAAAACCCTTAGTGGCAAGCTGTGGTAGGAGACCAAAATAACATAATGGATGAGAGCGAGAATTAATTCAGTTATTTCTCCAGATGTGATGTTTTCTTACTTAATTTTGCTTTTGCACCTAATTACTTTCCAGTTGCCACTTTCTTTGGGGATCAAGGACATGGCTCTATGAAAAGCATTTTACGGGAAGCTGTATTGAAATCAGACTAAGTGCAAGATACAGCTGGTTTGTCATTGCTCATTGCTCATACCTGTGTCTCTGTGATAGATTTACAGATAGTCGCTGTCTTTCAAGTCAAATCATCTTTTTTTTTACTGACTTATGTGTGTTTGTGATTGTGTGGATCCACTTGCATACCGTATTACAGACATTAAATGCAAATTTGTACCTTCCAGAATTGAGGTATGATAATAGAAAAGCTTCTTTTGATTTTTTTCCTTGTAAACTTGCGTTTTAGTACTGGTGGTGGTTAGCTGGCATGTAGACGCGTGTGTAAATAATGCCTCTGAAGCCTCAGGGCATAACCTTTTTATTTTTTAGGAAACCTTTACCTCTCCCACAAATCTGTCATCTGGCCCTTCACTGGTCTATCCAAACTGCAATTGGTCTTTTCTGTACCAGACCTTAAATAACAGCAGGGTTGTACATAATGTACAGATCACAGCAACAAATTTGGGAACATTCATTCTTAAAGTGAATAATGTCATAAATAGTCATATTCATAGATATCTGCCCAATCTTGTCACAGTCACTTCTGTATGCTCTCCTCTTGGCAGGAGGATCATTGTGATTGCAGATGTGAATGTCACCACCAGAATCCTAGGTTGTTGCATTATGGTTTCTCGATGTCTGTATGGTATTACACTATGGATCCCTTTTTTTTATGCTTTCGATCAGATTTATCCCTTTTTCCAAAATTGCCAAAGAACAAACAAAACCTCTGGTAACTAATGAAGGACAAAGCTTGCAGCAGTGATGTTCCAGATATTTTGATGTTGGTCCTTGTAACAGGAAGCCCTCTGGTGGCCATATGGTGATATACAGTAGCTAGAGCCGGGGAAGCTGCTCTTTACTGGGTGACTGGGCACTGAGTCAGTGTGTTCAGACCCTCTTTGGCAGGCTATTCGAGGGATATCAGACCAACAGCAGGAAGATAAGCTGGACGACAGCCCTTCGTAGCCAGGTGGAGATCAAGTGTCGGCTTATCAGGCCACGGCCACAGAAAGAGCCATTGTTAGTGATATTATTAGGGCAGGGGGTTTTGATTTTTAAGGGGGTTTCTTCGTAAAGGCTTTTTCAACATATTTTTGCAGCCTATGTTCTGATGTCATAATATATTATATTATGGCATGTTTATTTATATTTTACTTATTTTCTTGGAAACCATGAAATTGGCTGACCTGGCAACCCAAAGTGGTTATAATTGTGCAAAATAGCTTCATGTATAACTTTCCAAGACTCTAAAGTTTTTGTTTTTTTAGTTTATCCCCTTGTAAACCTTGCCACCAAGAGATCTGAAGCGCTCATATTATCTTACAAAAGTCACATTACTAAAACACCTGGTTTAGACTTCATGCATATACAGCAACTAGACAGAATCACAGCACATTTTAAGGAAACACATGTTTCAATTTTGTATGATGTCATTTTGATATACAGCAACAATCCTGCCTTTGACACTATGATGTGGGTGTTTTATCACAGGGAAAAGGCTGTTTTTCATTTCCCTTCTCATCATTCAAAACCAAGCCAGATCATATGGAATCCAGACCAATCTTCTATGTCATTTTTTCACTCTTTTTATTATTATTATTATTATTTTTCTTAATTGAATTGATCTTCTCAAAACCTAGCCTGTATGTGTGTGTGTGTGTGTGTGTGTGTGTGTGTGTGTGTGTGTGTGTGTGTGACATTGATTTGCAAGTTTGCATATTGTTTGCGTGAGTGTTTTGTGTTACTGTCATTCTGTCTGCATCTTTAACTACCAGTGTGATGTAGACATGAAAAGATGCCTTGTTTGGAGTAGTACAAATGTGTGAGCCTTGCATGTAACTCATGCACATCTGATCTTCACATAATGTCGGATCTCAGTAGATCATTACTGATTGCTACAAGATGTTTAATAGTTCAAATTATTGTTGTTTATCAGCCTGGAGTTATTGTACTCGTGTATTTACCTTTACATCTGCTAGCAGCAGCAACTTCACAACCATATGTAAAAATGTAGATTACAGCTTTAATCAAGTCACATAAACATTCTCATGATAAATTAGAAATTATAAAGTGATTACATCTTCATTAAACATTATTACAATTAACATAAAGCTCCCAGATGTAAAAATGAACAGATGTACAGAATAATACCTTACAATCTAATCTTGGTACACATGAAGTAATTTCTTTATGTTAATAGGGTCTCCGTAGACGTGGGATTATACGTGGTGATGGTACTCTGCCTACTGGATCCAAACGTCCTGAATTTGTGGGGCGAGGGGATGTGTTTGAGGTGGATGAGGATACAGACCTGATAGACCAAAACATCTTGTCCAAAAATGGTAAACCTTCCAAAACATTCCCAACTGAAACTACAAGCAGCCGTGATGGAAAACCAGACTCTACATCCAAACATCTAGATGAAAACATCACCACTGACAAGCACAAACCTGGCAAACCTTCACCAAAGAAACCTCTCGATACCACAATTATCAACCTGGATGTTCGGGTACCTGAAAAACCCACCGGAAGTATTGTACCTAGTAGTGAAGTTCACCTGGAAACCACTTCCAGTCCTGAGGATCGAGAATCCAACTTGTTAAAAGAGGATTTGGGGGCCACTACACAGGCTCCTGTGAGAACAACTTCTTGGGAGGGCATCTCAAAAGGAAGTAGAAGAAAAACAACCAAAACTACAGATATCCTTGTAGGACCTGGCTGGGGATCTGAGGAGCACCCGGGTACCGTTGTACTTACAGGAAGGCATGGAGATCTTGTGCATGGCTCTGATGGGAATATGTATCGCATTCAAAGAGGACCCATGGGGCCAGTGGGGCCCCGAGGTGAGCCTGTGAGTACAACTTAAGAATAGTATGTATAAGTATAGTATGTAAAAATATATCAGTGTTGTTACTGTTAATGATAAAAATAGACAAAATCCAATAAAAGTTCATTTTTGGTAATTGAAAGAAAATGTTTAAGCTGAATGCGAAAACACCAAACTGCATTACAAAATAACTAAAATTAACCTTTTGGCTCTGATATGGTAATCAGGTAATAGGGAGATTGGCGGCAGCTGTGGGTAATCAATTGTATGTGCGCCTCCCGAAATATACATGTATTGCAGAAAGCCTTGTTTTTTTGTCCCATCCTGTTAACACAAAATTCTTACTTGAAACCAGTCTGCATCAGAAAAAAATGGACACAATGGCTGAAATCAATTGCTGTAGCGGATAAATCACACATAATATAAGTCAAACTAAGCATGTGCAGATAAATAGAATAAAAACTTCTGCCACAATCTGCAAAAGCAGTCTGATGCAGAAAGCACAGGAGCAAAACAATTAAGCAATAATTATCTGGCCTTTGATGTAGTGTATGTATATTTCAGCTGTTCTAAGCTGCACAACATACTGCATATGTAAATATGTCTCACTTCCTGCCAGCATGATTCATATGACTCTCTACAATTGGCTGTAGAAGGAGCGACCCACTACATCACCCAGTCAAAATGCAACATTCACCTGGCTTAAAGTGATCAGGTCTAACAGAAGTAAATCCAGATGTGATGCCATCTGGATGCTTCTGGCTGAGCTCCAGTGGACCAGGCACTGTAAAAGGCTTCCATTAGATCATAAAGGGTTGATTTATACCAGTTGGCTGAACACATTAAGGAGATAATGCTTTACCTGAAAACAAAATGCAGTAGAGACGCAATAATGAATACCTCCACTTTTTACCATCTCTGTTACTACAATACCCTGCATTTCTTTCTTGGTGGGGGTCAAGCATTTAGTCATTTAATAAGGTCCTAATTTTATCATTCCAGGGAGTTAAAGCCTGTTACAGTATGTTCTAAGAATTTAAGTATACAAGATTGTACTGTGATGCAGTATTATTATTGTTTCCTAAAATAGAAATAAAGCATGTTTTTGAATACGTTACTATATAACTTGTGGGCCAGTAACGATGGTCCAGTATTTAATTTGTTTTAGAGGAATTGTTTTATGGCTGAGATGACAAAAACTTGTCACAAACTGTTCAGTGCCATTAGTTCTTTTCTCTGAATGGTTTTGTTGCAAAAAAAACTTGTAAATCAGGTGTTTATAATAGTTTTGTGATGGTTAGAAGGGTAGGTTTAGGTTTAACAGTGTGCTCGTATTACCGTGGTCAAAGTGGCTCTAAAGTTAATGCTTTTTATTAGGTCGTCTGACCTCTGAACTCTGAATGGTTGTTTTGTTTGATCAAATTAAGACAAAAAGGAAAATGGTTTGTTTGCCCAATTTGTTATTGCTTATTTACAGCTTTATACTTGCTATAAACATGTAATCTTAACTCTGTTAAACAAGCTCATTGCTGTTCAAAATGAAAGCCGTATGCTTTAAATCAGTCACGCTCTGTAACTTTGTATGCTTAAGGTTTTTACTATGCTCCTTCTAGGGATGTCCTGGGAGTGATGGCTATCCAGGATCCAAAGGTGATAAGGTATGATAATCAGAGTGATAATTAATGAGAAATGGACTGGAAGGACACGATGAATGAGCGCAAGCCGAGGTCAAAATGCTGAAGTTCGTGGAAAGTTCACATGCCTGTGGTCATGACCCTTTGTGTCCTTCTGTGAACTTTGTCACTTTAGATGACTGCTCTAATATGTTTAACCTCCAAACAGAAGTCCAAATGCCAACAGGGAAGCTTGCAAAGACATGCTGTCAGTCTGACTTCCTATACTCTACTTCTGTTTCTTCTTATTGACTTCATGCTAAACTTCATCAAAGTTTTCACCAATCAAACCAATAGTGGTGACATCATTATAACATTTGCAAACATCTTCTCATCCATATCCATTTTTATACAAGAAACTTATGAGATGACCTTAGTGTCATGGCAAAGAGGTTCTGATACACCATTTTCATCAAGGCAACATTTATATGATCATTCAGAGATCATTAATATGCTGAAGAAACATTTCTTATTATCAATTTTGAAAATAGTTTTCACAAAGTATTCTCTGAGTATAACAAATTATAATATAATGTTTTGTAACATTATGAATGTCTTGATCATTATAATGCATCCTTGCTGAATAATTCTTAATTTTTTTTAAGAAAAAGAAAACAAAACTTGTAGGCACTGGTATTTGACAGTACATCTGGAAATGTATTTATAACTTGAGTGGTGAAAGTCTGATTATTTCTACATTATTTATCATTTATCTGGTTGTTATGTACAGTGCTGTTTTACAACATGTGTGTTTATACAATGCATGATTGGAATTTAGTTTTTCATCCTAATAGTTCTGCTTTCATCAGGTTTGAGATTTGTTTAAGATTATAAGCACATGTCAGTGTAACTTTTTTACTGTGGGATGCATTCTTCCTAAGCGTTGTGATGTTTTTAGGGTGCCATTGGGCTTAAGGGCCGCCCAGGACACCGTGGAGTCCCAGGACCTCCTGGGCCACCTGGGCTGCCCACATTCTACCTGTGGAGAAACACACCTGAGGAGTGGGCTGCATTTCAAGTGAGTTTTCTGCTCTTTTTTTGGTTTCTCCAAGGTTTCTGTCCTTGTCTGTGGTCTCCCTGTCTACAAAATTAAACTTTACTCCTCATCCCTTTAAAGTGGCTGTCAGTGCACAGCTGTATCTCGTGTTATAGCTTAGATGAGCACCACATCCGTGATTGAATAAAGATGCCCTTAGAGAAAAAGAGAGAAAGTGGAAGGAATTCTCTCTTGTTGCTGTAATGGAGAATTTGTTTCCTACAGCCTTTGAACCATCCCGCACTGTACATCCAGCAATCCAGCTGAGGGCAATGACTTTTCTAATCTTGTGCTGCATGAGGTCACAAGTTGTTCCTGTAACTAACCCCTTTGCTCGAACACAGAAGAAAGGTCACCTCAACACAATCAATCATTCTCAGCCTTCATGTCTCTTTCCAGCTCGGTATCTCCAAACGCATCTGCTCTGATAACCGAAACCTCTGTCAAGCATAGTCTAATTAAAAGCAGCCTGTGACCTCGTTACTCATTTTGGGATATGTGTCCTGTGTGCAGCATGCAGCCTTTGTGAACGCCTTTGTAGTTTACAGGGCAGCTTTTAAGTCTAGAGTCTGGTTGGATGAGAACGGATCATTAAAGCTTTAGTAAGACCAGAATAGCATGGTTATGACTTTTTGCCTTCATTAAAATGACTCCTCAGAGTAACAAAGAAAAATGCTTCAGTAATAGACCAAGAATTACAAATACAAATTTTGAATATAGACTAATTGGTGGTTAGTATGAATGACTAAACAATAAATTGGCACAAGGAAGCTCAGTATACTGTAATTAGGCTGGTTTTGAGTTCTAGAGACCCTGATCAATAGAGCTGCACCATATATTACAACTAAATCATTGGAAAATTCTGATATGCTATAATGTAATAGTCAAAATCTTGAAGAGTGTGATTTCATTCAATAAATAAGCAAATATAAAAGAATATCCTGGAAAGCTCTAAAAATAAAAGTTGATTGACACATTATTAAATGTAAACCTTAACACATATTAAAATGTAATTTTAATAGAAATTTGACAGTCTGCTATAAATAAAAGTATTTTTATGGAAAATATTTGATAGGTATAATAAACAGAAACAATGGGAATGTGGCCTTCCCATTGGATTCTACAAATTTTTAAGTTTATAAGATTAAAGTATACCCAAGTATGAACAATTATTTTATGTTTTTCCCATTTATTCAACCCTAAATTAACATTTATTTATATCTGGAGCAATTTCTAATATTTTTTCCTATTACAGTATATAGTAGTCAACATTCGAAGTGGATCAAAACCTTTCATCAAAGTTGTTCTAAGACAAGAATAGGTATTGTTTTTGATTTTAGGACAACTTTTGATCCATTTTTGACTACTGTATATTACAGAAATGGCTTGACACATTTGTAGGGAATACATAACATAAAAATCACGTTTTAATAAAGTGCAACTTAAAACGTTGGACTGTTTGGAGTTTGACAGTTTTATGACACAGCATTTATGACATACAAGACATTCGTGAAACTGATACAATATCTGTCTGCATGCATATGGATATAGCTGTGGAAGTTTCAACTACTCAAATGTGTGTTCCTGACTGCTGGACAACAAATTGACCCGTCCTAATGTCAAACAGGGCAGTTTTGTAGGTTTAACTTAACAAAGTATCAGCTGCAATGCTAATAATGTAATAAACAGTGAAAGTCTTATGATGGCTCAATGATATTTTTCTCTCACTCTCTCCTCCAGCAAACTTCATTCTTCCAGCTTCTCCGTGCAGGCTGGCCTGTAAGTATACAGTATAGCACATATTTGTAGAAATTGTTTGTTTCGAAACATGTAATATCCCTGACTCCAGTCTTTTTTCTGTGAGCTTGTAGAGAGCACAAGGTCCGCCTGGTCCAGAAGGAGAGATGGGGAAACCTGGGCCACAGGTGAGGTACCAGCTGGTTTAATAAGACTTTGATGAGGCTCAGCAACACCTGTGTTATGTAGCCCAGTACTTCCTGAGCTCAGATGACAACACCTGCTCTGCTAAATCATGATCTTTCTTTCTTAACCTTATCTTCAAGGGGCCACCTGGGGAGCCAGGTGAAAAAGGACGTCCAGGACGTTTTGGAGATATGGTAATATCCTATATCCTAATTTTGTCATTTTAAGTGATGCTTAATAAAGGAAAGCATCATTTTTATTAGTTGTACTTGCCAAGGCTTCACTATTTCTGCTGTAATACAGTCAATAGCCTGCTAATTGTGCACCAAAATGTTCTTGCCTTTAAAGTGCCCCTATTATGCCATTTTAAAGGTGGCTAATATTGTTTTATGAGTCTCTTAAAACAGGTTTACACGTATGGTCAAAAAACACTTAAGTTTTCTCCAAAAAGGTAGAAGTTCAGAGGTGCCGGTCCAAATAAACTGATCCTTCTTTTAAGACCAAACGTTTGGTGAATATCGCGTTGTACTTCAAGATTGGAAAAGCAGTCATCAGTAAAATAAGGCAAACACAACAAGAGACTGTTCTGCTGAAATGATTACCACTCATTACTTGTAGATTCATCTTTCAGAAGGGCATATAAAAGAAATTTACTCTCACAGGAGACAGTGCCTTTTTCACTTGATGTAATCCACGCGGAAATTGTATTGTTTGTGGGAGGGGCAAGTTGTTCGCGATGTAGTATGTGGGCGGACATTATGCAAATATGTTACTTCGTGACGTGGATCCGTAACAGAGAAAGATTCGAATTGCTGACGGCTCGTTTAGGCGAATGTGAACCGACTCTTTTTTTTGATAGACAATAACTTTATTTATCGTGCACTGTCGGCGTCACAACTTTGCAGATAGTTTGTTCACATACAGCTACATGACACACTGCATGAAAGATCATATTTGAAATGGCATAATAGAGGCACTTAAATATATCATAAGAAAATATGACAGTCTTTTAAGACAGCTGTAAATAATGTAATTTGTAAATTCAGTAATCAAAGATCAAATATTTGTTTTTTGGTCAGAGCAGGACATCATGTGACCTCAAATTAGTGGCAGTTAATTTGTTTTGGGTTTTTTTGTGGGAATAGGAGGCAGTTATTAGATACACAACCCCACCCATCATTGCTGAGATTTAACCACAGATGTAAACAAAGGCTCTAGTATCTGCGTTCCTCATTGCGGTTTGTCAGATTTCATGTGACCGAGACGTCACATTTGTGCTTCACAAAAGCCTTGCATCCATCACTGACGAAATGAGCTTATGTTAGCATTTAATGTACCATTCTATGAAAAAACAGACAGATGGATGTCACTGACACCAAATAAAGAGTTAGATTTCCGTTTCTGACACTTTTGAGTGTAATTCAGCATGACCTTTGATGAATTACATAGTGACCAATCACAGGCATGTGTGTGGTCCTCTCAGTTCAGTGCATGTCTAGCCACATTTCACTTGTGTCTATCACTTGCATACACTGCTTTTCACTGCACATGATATGATGAATGCTTCCAAGTGGTGTTTCTAAAACTTAAGGCCTTGCCAAATAAAATATTATATTAATATCAAGCTCAATCTTAGGTTTCTTTGGCTGCCTTTGCTGTGCAATGTACAGATTAGGCATTTTGACATACACATCCTGCCTGCTAATATAACATTGTTAGCTGTGTTAATATTAAAAAGATATGTTAGGCTAGCAACCACACTATCTAGAGCCCTTGTAGTATTTAACATTAACACCAGCAAATGACATTTTAAATTAATCCATCTTAAGCCCTCATTAAGGCATCTTTAATATGCTCTTAATAACAACTAAAAATTATTTGTACCTCGGTGTGTACAAACAAAATATAATGGAAGGCCAACTGGTGAGCCAGTGGTGGCTTTCATATACTGTAGTATTACTATTAATAGTATACTGTACTTTTGTACTATTTGGTACTTGCAGACTCAAGCAAAAATCACTGTAATATTATTAGACATTAGTAATAAAGCTACAGTTAGTGCATGCTATTTTGATGAATATAGAAATGTGTTGTTTCTTAATGTATGATTATTAACCTTCTTTATGTGCTGTTCTTTCAGGGTGACCGTGGCCAAAAAGGTGTGATAGGCAGAGCAGGGCTCTTTGGAAAGGATGGAGAAAATGGGCTGGATGGGCCTCAGGGGCCTCCAGGGATTCCAGGACCAAAGGTCAAGTGATATTCATGTACAGTATAGCTTACATTGACATTTACGTTTTAAAAGAAGCAATTCATCTCAGCATCCTGCTCAGGAATTGTTTTATTATGTCATGTTTTCTGATTCTTTTGGTGTGTTAACAGTTTATTTTGAAATGCAGGGTCCTTTAGGCTATAAAGGAGAATCAGGCTCATCTGGAGAGAAAGGAGAGGAGGTAAGTGTTATGATTGATCAAGCTAGTAACTAAAATATTGTAGATTCAAATCCCATTGATGTGCCTTCCATAAAGTTTTTTTGCTTATGGACTTACACTATTTTTGTTGCAGGGCATTGCTGGACCAGAGGGTCGATGTGGAGAAATGGGAAAAGTCGGTGAGAAAGTAAGCCATGATTAAAACCAATAACCAATAAATCCAAGCAACTCATGTAATTGGGTGCATTCTTTGAGATAATAGGATGTCATCTAGTGGTCAGGCAAAGAACTACAGCATTTAAAAAAGCACCTACTTAATTTGGGGATAATCTTATCACTTTCTACTATCTACAGTTGCGTAATGCTGATAAGTGTAAGTGTTTGTGAAAATAAGTAACCTGTGCTTCACATTTTCAGGGTTCAAAAGGAGCACCTGGCTCTCCTGGCTCTGTCGGCCCTTCTGTAAGTTATGATTGCAGCTTAATTTATAGTAATTGTGAATAAACAGAATAGAAAATACTAATAATACATATTAACCTATTGTTTTTCATTGTATTTTAACTCCTCTTCAGGGCCCACAAGGCATGAGAGGGTTGGAGGGCCCTGAAGGTCATCCAGGGCCAGATGTAAGTCAATACAAAATATCTAGAGTGCAATAAATTCAGTATTTGTTTATCAAATGAACAGCTCCACATAGTTGCACATTAACTTTGACATCAAGTTGTAGTTATCTGTTAATGCTATTGTTTACAGGGGGATGATGGGATGGAGGGACCACCAGGCTTTCCAGGTCCACCAGTAAGTAATACAGAACATCATAAATCAATATTATTCTTTCCTATACAGTTCGTACATCTGTAACATTTCCTGTTATAACAGTTAAAATCAACTCAATAGTTCTATTGAAAACATAATACATATTTTATGTAGAGAAGATATTATACCACAAATGTTTGAATGATTGTATGATTTGTGCAGTAAATTAGATCTCAACTTATTTAAATATTTGCAGGGCGCTCCTGGTTGGACAGGTGTGGTTGGTGCCCAGGGGTCTAATGGGTCTCGTGTGAGTATTTGACTTTTTCCTCACACTGTTTTCCTTAATTTTTCTGTGACATGCTAATAATTTCTGTTTTATTTTCTAGGGGGAGCCTGGGCCTCCTGGAGCTGTTGGTCTCCCGGGGCCACAGGTATGTCATTTATTATTTGGGACAGCTTAAAGTTACTAATAATTGACCTCTACGTAACCTGTATGTCATTATTAGGGTCCACAGGGATTAGAGGGACAGATCGGGCCTCCAGGACAAAGAGGTCTGCAGGTGAATGTCTGTTATGCTATAATGAATCTAGTTAAGTGATTGAAAAGATATTCAGGGATTGGATAACTGGACGTTATGTTATTTACATAGATATCTGCATACTAATGTATGCATACTAACCAGACAATCACAGACTCTACCAATTAACTACTTGATCATGATCTATAATATTGTATTCACATGCTTTTCTACTAGGGGCTGTCAGGCCGGGAAGGTTTACCCGGTCCCAAAGGAGAACCTGTAAGTACTCTTTTCTCACAGAGTGAATTACTGTATACATTTTTTTAATTGCTTTGATCATCTTACTCGTTAAAGATTAAGACTTTCTGCTCTATCATAAGATGTTAAATATGAATGCATACTCTAATATCAAAAAGTTTGCAGTCAGTAAGATTTTTAATGTCTCCTATGTGATCACCAAAGCTTAATATATTTGATCAAAAATACAGTATCAAATATAGTGAACTATAAAAGTAATGTACTACCGTTTTCTATTTTTTTATTTAATTAATGTTTTTATGTCAAAGTTGAATTTTTAGCAGCACAGCTGTTTAATATTTTTGTGAAAACCATTATACATTTTTATTTCAGTTTACTTATGTTATAATGTTTGTGTTAAAACATATAATGTATATTTAATACATATGGGCACAAACGAGGCTTAGCCTGGACTAGGCATTAGATAAATTAAAATATTTAAGCAAATGCCTTATAAGAAAATATTACAGGTGTGCATCTTAATACAGAACAATGTCACTGACTTGTTTTAAGATACGTCAGAGCAAGATATTTTCATCTGAGGCAGCTCAAACATGCAATTTAGTCTGGGACTAGCTTAGGCCTTGTCTGTGAAACTGGGGGTTATTTTTTAAATCACTCTAAATGCATTTTTATTTAATGGATCCTTGCTGAATAAAATTAGTTGATAAAAAAAAATACTTCCTGACTTTTGAAGAATAATAACCCTTTTTATCCCTGCTCTTTTACAGGGCCCAGCAGGGCCAGCGGGCCTCAGGGGGGAGCCAGGATTTGAAGGATTAATGGTAAAAGCCTGTCTTTCAAATTTGTCCTATATAATTTCCTATTTCTCACGTTTTGGTGAATTTTTTTTCCCCTTCATTGTTCTTTAGGGTGTGTTAGGAATACAAGGTCCAAAAGGTTTTACTGGCATCAAAGTAAGCTAATTCTCCCTATTTTTACCTATCTTGACTACTAAGTTTTATTTTGGCTCTAATGGCTTTACTGCCATTTAAGGGAAACCGAGGACCTGATGGAGACCAGGGAGGCTTTGGACCTAAAGGAAACAAAGTAAACACTTAACTGTAAATTAGTTTAAGATTACATTTAGTGTCTACATGTTCCCCCAAGTTGATGTAATAGGGTTAAATTGTCACTTGTTAAAAATTGTATTTTCCTCCCAGGGTGATAGAGGAGCCCCAGGGATACAGGGCGTTCAAGGTGAGCAGGGACCAACAGGTTTTTCCGGTTTCCCAGGCATCAGAGGTCTGCCAGGACCACATGGGATCCAGGTATGAGTTACATTTATATTATTTCACTACTATATTATAATTCCAAAACACAAATAATAAAACACCTCAATATCCTCACACAGGGAGAGGATGGAGAAGCTGGGCCGCATGGCAAAATGGGAAGAGAGGGGCCAAAGGTCAGGGTTGCTCTGTATTATATGCATTAAGAGTTTCAGCGTCTCAGATCGAGTGTAATATTATTACAATGTGAAATGTCTGTCTTGGTTTTCCTGAAGGGGAGCAAAGGTCTTGAAGGCCTCTCTGGAAAGCCTGGTCCTAGAGGCCTAAAGGTAATACACTTTATGGTGTTTTGTCATATAATATATTTCGAAGCTTTAAGGTATTATCATGTGTATAAGCTGTTTGATATTGATTTAAAAAACGTCCATGTCTTATTTCCAGGGTCGAACAGGGCAAAGGGGTCATGCTGGCATGCCTGGACTTCCTGTAAGTTGTCATACACAAAAGCTGAGACTAGTGTCGAAGTTTGTGTCGAATGTTGATGATGTCAGTGTTGGTGTTTATTGTAGGGTTTTCCTGGCCCACCTGGACCTGTTGGAGCTGAAGGAAAGCCTGGTACACAGGTTCCCATTCTATATTCTAATACCATGAACTGTAAAACATATATATATATATATAAATCTTTGATGCATTTCTACATCAGTTAAATATAAATATATAACATTAGGATATTGTGCGAAAACATTAGAAACATTATATCATGGCTTCTAATTCTAGATTTATGTATTCTGACACATGAAGACACATATGGGTTTAGATGATATTCAGAATAATTAAAAATAATGTTTGTTTGAAGAAATTAAGATATATATGATGTAACTAGAATATTAGTAGTACAATAGAGTATTATAATAAAAAAAATTAATTGTATAAATTATATATATATATATTAAAACATATTTTATAGTTTATTGTTATCATTATATAAAAAGTGTATCAGATATTATTACTATAAACATTTCAGTAATGACTCTACTAGAGACAAACAGGTATTATTTTAACCAACCCTTGATGTTACATGTTGGGAATGTTGAAAGTTCAAATTGATTCTCATCATTCTTTCTTGTGCTACAGGGGCTGCAAGGCCTTGTGGGTAATGCAGGAAATAAAGGACTAATGGTGGGTTCAGCACTCTTGACAAAATATTGTTTAAATGTTTATATTGTTTTTATGAAGTCATTCATGTAGTCTTTAGCTACTAGGCTGAAACCGTTTGTTTAGCTCTCACTGCTAAGCTTTCATATTGAGCACCTTAGACTTTATTTACTATTAATGAGTCGGTATTGACAGTGAAAGGAGCTCTATAATGCAGATTGTTGTCATGAATCCAGCAAACTGAGCTCCCGGTGCAGAGCAAATAAAAAACGATGATCACATTTTATAGAGGATGGGCTATGCCTTTTATGAATCATAAAGAGGTTATACAAACAAAGACAGCCTTTCCAGGAATTTAGTGGGCACCGGTGTTTTTTTACAGCTTGTCAAAGTTTAATTTGCACCTTACCAGCCATAAATGACTCTAGTAAAATGCAGTAGGCAAGAAGAGTAATGGTAGTGGTGACTACAGAAAACACTTGAACACGTAGGCTTTTAAAGTCTTGGTTGGTTTCTCAAACCTCAGGGATTGCAAGGTATACCTGGAGAACATGGTCAGGATGGATCCCCAGGATCTATGGTGAGTTTTCTTCTCTATTCATGTGTTTAACACACATCTTTAGAATCACTTCAAAGTATTTTATTCAGCTGAGCTTGAAGCTGAAGCAAAAGAATGATGACAAAGGATCAGTATATTTGAAAAATCATTCCTGCTTGCAAGATACAGTAGACAGCCTCCTGACCCTCCAGCTGAAATTACTTATTGGGCTTGCCAATTTTATTACCTGCAGTACCTGCATTTAGAAAACAAAAATAAATTGAATCCACATTACATATTATTTTTCATCCTTTTGAATTTGCTACACTTTGCATCCAAATAAGGGCCCGAGCTGTTACATTTACATCATTTATTCTTGGCACGTCAGGTTTTCAATATCCAGCTGAAAAATGATTGTTCTTGGGTTGAGGATGTTGAAGTATAGTCTGTGTTTTTTATTTTATTTGTTCTTTATTTTATTTATTTTTATGCAGATGATTGCATTTACATTTATTCTACACTTCTTTTCTCACACAACAACGGAACCCATGCAAATTGAGATCAAAGCTTATTTAGCTTATTTAGGTCTTTGAGTCAGTCGTTGTTTGTGTAATGAGTCTTGTAAGTGTCCTTTGCAGTCTGTCTTACAAACTTGAATTCTATAAAGCAACTACTGTACTGTTGTGTCAGAGCCGATTAACTCAACTCTTGACCCCTTGCTATGGTATGCCGTCATACAAAGTACAACAAAGGGTATCAAGTGGTATTAAGGTAAAGTTTTATGACATGGTTTTATGTTCCATTGTAGCTTTTATTGTTTTATTATATATTGAAAGTGGGTTTTTTTTAGAAATGAATGCTTTTATTGAGTAAGGACGTGTTAAACTAATCAAAAGGGCAATAATGGCTTTTACATTTATACAAAAAAATCTATATTCTACATTCTTTTGATTTTTTTTTATCAAAGAATCCTGTAGAAAAGGTCAGATTCCACCAAAAAATATGATGATTTGGCTGATGATTTTGTTTTGATTGATAGGGTCCACCTGGACAGGAGGGGCCTGTAGGCAGTCCTGGCCCACCAGGAGAGAGGGTATGTTTATGATTTTTTTTATTCTTCAGCTATCAAATAACTTTTAACCATGCTGCTGATTTTAAGGATGTTTTAGCATCTGTGGTTATTTCTCTCAGGGTTTTCCTGGAAAGACAGGAGCAATGGGAACACAGGGCCCTGTTGGCATGTATGTAAGTGACCCCTCCACTGGGCTTGCATAGAGAGAGAGGGAGCGGGATGAGGAGAATAACATTTATGGTGGATGTTTTGACATAGCCAGCTCACTCTCTTGTATCCTCTTAAGGGTTTTCCAGGAAACATGGGTATGAGAGGAAGACCAGGCCACAGTGGAGACAGAGTAAAGACAAAATTATACTTCTATCCCATATTAACAGTAATATCTCTTCATAAAAGTGTGCTGTTGTACATTTGTACAGTTAAAATGTTGAAGCTCATATGTGACCCTGGAACACAAAACCAGTCTTAAGTCGCTGGGGTATATTTGTAGCAATAGCCAAAAATACATTGCATGGGTCAAAATTATTGATTTTTCTTTATGCCAAAAATCATTAGGAAATTAAGTAAAGATTTTTTGTAAACTTTCTACTGTACACATTTCAAAATGTCATTTTTCATTAGTAAAATGCATTGATAAGATATTAATTTGGACAACTTTAAAGGTGATTTGCTCAGTATTTTGATTTTTTGC
>JAUCNO010000425.1:12267472-12283272 GCA_032353835.1 Enteromius viviparus
ATGCGAGATCCCATATGTAACGTCTCCGTTCCCTCCTTCAGGGAACGTGGGTTACGATAGTAACCTAGACGTTCTGTGACTAAGTTTTAGATTTCAAATCTGCTTGTAACTGCACACTTACGCCGCATTTTTGGGATCTGTGCCTGTGCTGTTCTGCAGAACACTTTGATTGAAAGTCATCTCAGGTGGTGGGACAGTTGGCTCAGGAGTTGTCTTATCTGGCATGAAACTGGTAGTTGGATTGTTAGTTGTCGTATATGATGTTGAACTGGTAGTTGTTGATTTTTCATCAATGCATTTCACACACATCCATTCACTCCCATTTAAATACATAAAGTATTTGATATTTTCATTCCCTTAAACACAAATAAACAGTGGATTGCATTTTATTGCAGTTGCACAAGAATTCAAACAATCACTGATGCATGTTCTTTGGTGCACATATTTTTGATCACATAGCCCAGTCGTATTATTGCCATAATTTTTCATGCTACAAACTCAAAGCACTAAACAAATGAATGAATTTCTCAAGCAAGTGCATCCTGTTTAAAAGGCTTAAGAAAGCATAATATCATGCCTACAGCAATGCTAGAAATAAAAAGGCTGTCAAGTCAGATTGTGCTATATTGTTCATTCCCAAATCAAACTTTAAAAACCTTAAGACACAAACTTACCCATGCATGTGCTATTTTCATATGCAGCTGTTTTACATGTATTTTCAGGGTCAACAGGAAGGATTTTCAAACAACCTGAAGAGAACATGACACACAATTCAAAATAACAATTACAGTGATATGTACATGTTGGTACGTGTATCCTGTCTCGCTAAACAGTGCACCCGGGTACATTTATGCCATGACAACAGGTAGAAAAAAGGATATGTCCTGATAATATTTATGATTTCTGTTAGCAGTTTAGTTAATCACTATTGCAAAAAGATCTGAAATATGGATTGATTCTCATACACTGAATGGTTCTACAAGACAGACACTTAAAGCACATGTACATCATGAAAACTTCTATATGATGTCTGCATTTACATCTGCAATACGTTTATATAATGTTTATATTACACGTTTCCCGTCAGGTGTCAAATAGATGTTTATTAAATGTCTTTAGGATGTTTAAGATGCATAAAGGGTAACATTTTACAATAAGGGTTCCTGAATAATCATGTACGAATGCCTAAATTAATACTCAGTTCATCACATTCTAATGATTATTCAAGGCATTAACTAATTTTGAACTAACAAAAAGCTATCCTATGACTGGAGTCATACGGATGCATGCATTAATAACGGCAAGTTTTTAGGATTAAACATTTGTTATTTGCGGTGTTTTCATTGATCAATATCTCCAGGGCTTTTATGATGATTGATGTGTACGTCTATTTAACATTTTAACTCATCTTTGGTCCTTAAATAAGATTCCAATCTGTAAGTCTTTAATACTTTGGGGATAACTTCTTTGTAGTTTCGATGTTTGATAGGGAGCCAGTGCAGTGTTGACAGAACCGGGCTAATATGCTCATACTTCCTGGTTCTAGTAAGGACTCTAGCTGCTCCATTTTGAACCAGCTGTAGTCTATTTATCAAGCGTGCAGAACAACCACCCAGTAAAGCCTTACAATAATCAAACCCCAAATTTATTATTAACTAACATGGGATTTTCAAGAAGTCAGAGAGCGGAGGTACAGGATCATGGCTGTGTCTGGATGGAGAGTGAACTCTTTCCAGTTTGAGCATTTCTTTAGGAATTGTTCTATAAATGATCTTTGTGGCTTTTTATTTTTTATTAATCTGTGTATAAGTCACAATAAGGTGGGTTCAAAGGGAGACACAAAACAGACAAAATAAGTCATTACTGTAATTATATATTATACATTTGATGGGGACAATCAACTAATCCTTTGCCAGCCAATAATTTTTATGACAAAGCTGTAGATGTCAAATGCTTAAAATATGACAGTATTAAATTATATAAACTAATTTTAAAGTCAGAATATTTCTTGTTCCTTCTTAAAAAGGCTGTTTGATCTAGTTTACTCATAAAAGTTAATTAATGCATTAACTATCAAACATGTACTAACATGTAGTTAAGGTTGCTGTTATCCATGCATGAATCCGTGTGACTCCAGTCATAGTTAAGGATAGCTTTTTGTTAGTTCAAAATTAGTTCATGCCTTGAATAATCATTAGTATGTGATGAATTGAGTATTAATTTAGGCATACATGATTATTCAGGTACCCTTATTGTAAAGTGTTACCTGCATAAAGTATGTAAAAATTACGTTACAGACATCTGTCACATGTAATTGTTAAACCTGTTAAACTGCTAAATGTGAAAAACACAAAGACGATATACTGTAACAGGATTCAGTATACTAATAACTGATAATTCATACAGGAATTCAGTTTATATTTTAACCTATTGATGACTCACATTATATACAGACAAGCAAATGTGCCCAGGCAGTGATATATGACATTTCTATGCAAATAATGTCAGAATATGAATGCAAATGTTTCATGTTAATTGTTTTTCCCATAGGAAAGAATGTGATAGGAAAGAAGAATAGTGCTTCGTTTACATTTTGTTTCTATGTAAATATAATGCATCATCAATAAAGTGTCAATCAATCAATTAACGCAGCACGTTGGCGCTGATAGCGGCCCACCACTAATACTTAAATATACTTATTTGCTTGTATCCATTTCAAAACAACTTATTTTATAAAGATTTTCAAATCATTATGACATTAAAATAATCTATTTTTGTTGTTTTGACTATTTTTTGAAACTATTTGAATTAAATATTTGTGGGAAACATCAGAAATCTCAAAACAAACCAAAAAAACATTGTGAATGTGAAGAGCGCTTCCGTTATAAAGACTGAAGCTGCTTTCATTTCAGTGCAAATTCATTGAATATGAATCTGACTAAACGTCAAAATGAAACTTTTATTCACATTTCACTAAGTGAAAATAGCCCACCTTATTGGCAGTGGCTATTTACACTAACTCCACCCACCAATGTGTGATCAGGCTAGTCATCATTAGATGCTCATTTGTCATCAGCTCCAGTAGTGCAGATGGTAAAAAAGTATGGTGGTTTGATTTGATTTTGATTTGATCAACCCAGGTTAAATTCCGTCTTTGACCAATTTTTTTCCTCCCTTTTTAAATTTCAAATCACATCAGAACAGTATCGGGTAGGTGAAGGAAGGACTTTATTTTCCCATTAAGGGTATCTACGTGGAATCTAAGTAATTAATAATTTGAATTAAAATTAACATTTACATCTGTAAGTGGCATTCTGTTTTATAATGTACTTCAATACTGAGGTACAGATGATCACTTGCAATAAGGAGTATTTTGAGCCTTTATTTATAGCCGATGACTTTTCTATACATTCTATATATATATATATATAAAAAAAAAAATAGACATACTGAATGACTTCTCGCAGCTGGGTTTGGTCATTGTTTTTAACAGAAATGCCTGCTTTTAGCTACAGTGCTCAACACTGCAAAAACACTTGCTAAATAGGTACATGTGATGGAAAATGCCATGTATCTGGCTGTGTTGACAGTAGATAGGATTGTAAAAGAGTGTGAAATCTTACATGTATCTGGATTACTGGCTGGGCACTTGGTGGTGGCGATGGGTGTAGGATTCTTAGTTATAGTAGATGGAGTGGTGGTAGTAGATTGAGCAGTGTCAGTGGTAGAGCAATAAGTGGTGCTTGGCCCAGTATAATTTGATGTGGGTCCTGTAGAACGGAACAGATGAAGTTTGCACAACACAAATTTATACAACACGAACTAAACTGGGCTGCATTCTCCGAAACCGCCTTAACGCTACGTCCTTCTTAAGTTGTACCTTAACACTAGAATTACTGAAAAAAATATTTCTGGTGCAATTGAAAATCCTTGAAAAAGCTGTCCATGCCTTCATCAGCTCGCGGATTGACTACTGTAATGCCCTCTACACTGGACTTAATCAATCACTGCTCAACCGGCTTAAACTGGTACAAAACGCTGCAGCACGTCTCTTTTCCATTACCTCCAAACACTCTCACATCAGTCCAGTCCTCCGCTCGCTCCACTGGCTCCCAGTGCACTTTAGGGTTGAGTTTAAGATCCTGGTGTTTGTGTTTAAGGCCATTAATGGTCTAGCCCCTGCCAACCAGCCAGAACTCTGCGCTCCTCTGAATACACCACACTGGTCATACCCAAGTTTAATTGCAAAAAGCTTGGAGGCCGGTCATTTGCCGTCCAGGGCCCAAAGCTGTGGAACGCACTACCAGGACAGCTTCGACACATCACTGAGTTGTGTGCTTTTAAATCACAGTTGAAGATGTAGCCAAGATATGTAGCCATTTTTATGTATATATTGTATGTGCTCTTTTATTTGCTGTTTACTGTGTTTTTTTCTTTTATACTGGAAAGCGCCCTGGGCACCTTTAGGTTGTTGTATGATGCTATATAAATAAAATTTGATTTGATTTAATTTATTTGTGCATGTGTGTGAAAGAGAATTTAGTTTTGTACTAACAGCCAAATTCTGTGTTTGTGTGTCGAATGTGTGTGCTCAGAGTAGGCAGTCTAAGTTAGAGGCTGTTTCCTTGTGAAGAAAAACATAATTCAAAAAGCGTCTTAATTCTTAAAAGAGGTCTTAAAGCCTGAAATTCTTAGGAGTACAAACAAGGACTTTTAAGACACTTAAGAGTTTCTTTAATAGTGGAGAAAATGGACGAAACATGAAAATGTGTTGCACACAATTCATGACAGTGAGTTATAAGACCTACACTTTAGATAGGAGAGCTGCAGGCATTGTGAAAAGATGTTGCTGCGTGTGCTTTGCTGCTGGTCCTGCTCTCGCAGAGACAGGGCAGTGTTTGTGGGGAACGCAGCTCGACCTTGAGCAGGCGATATCTGAGACGGGCTAGCCAGACGAGAGAGGAAGCGCATTCTGCTACTTCCCCTCGTCAATGCGGCGTAGCATTGCTCCTCTCATCCTCCGAGGATGAAGAGATGGAGTGCGCAGAGGAGACCACGGTGAGGATATCACCCAATATGAAGAGCTCCTGGAGGTGGTAACTCACCATGCTTTCGCCGAGTTAAACATCGACTGGCCAGCCGAGGTTAAAACTGAGCCGTGCCATAGTAAATTAGATGAGAGGTTTCTACGGGAGCGACCACCTTCAAGAGGGAGCCTGCCATTCTTTCCCGATCTCCATGATGAGATCTCGAAATTCTGGAGAAGACCATATTCAGCCCAGCTCTTCAGCCCAGCTCTCCCGAGTCGGCATTGTCTTTGAAAACTCATACCCTGCCCTCCAAAAAAAGAGGGTACTCAGCAGCAGGTCAGGCTGGTTCATGTCTGCACATTATGGCAGTGTTACAGGCGTACCAAGCTAACCTGCTAAGGGACCTGGTTGAAAGCAAGAATGTCAGCTCAGATGACATCAAAAAGCTCAGGAGGATCGCTGACCTCTCTTTGCGGGCCACCAAAGAGACCGCCAGAGCCATTGGATGGTCTATCGTTCTCAGGAACAAAGGTGTTTCCCCGAGAGGTAATCCCCCTTCGAATGATCAAAGTGTCACGCCGAGCCGTACGTTGCTTAGATATGTGAAGGAAACCTTCGTTTCTTAATCTGGGCCCAGTGCTGGGAGCTCCGATTTGCTCCCCTTGTACAAGCTGGCGCACCAGATCCTTGTGTGGGCCCAGGACAGATCCCTCTCACTGAGAGCCATCTATATTTCTGGGCATAAAAACGTAGGAGCAGACATCCTGTCGAGACAGGAGCTGAGGCACGGGGGGAATGGATGCTTCACCCAGAGGTGGTGGAGCAGATCTAGAGGGTATATTACAAGGCAGAGTTAGAGCTCTTTGCAACAAGAGAGGATGCCGGGATTCGGTCATTCTACTACTTGTAGCCCCGTTCTGGCTGGGCCGGGTATGGTTCTCAGACCTGATGGACCTCCTAGACGGCCCTACATGGGAAATTCCAATCAGGAGGGATCTCCTCTTACAGGCGGGGAAAACCTGAGAGCCAGTTGTACTACAGGCCTTCAACCCCCCTCCCTTCAGGGAGCCTGGTCAGCAGAAGCTAAACTGTATGTGTCCAGTGCCAGGCTCTTAATTCAGGATTCATTCGACAGCAGCGGGATTCTTCTTTGTGAGTAAAAGGTGGAGGTCTACACCCATGTATTGATTTCACAGGATTAAATAATGTCATGGTCAAGTTTCGCTATCCACTTGCATTGGAGCAACAATTTACAACAAATTGGATGTGATGAGCTGCATATAACTTCATCAGAATTAAAGAGGGTGACACATGTAAAACTGTGTTTCTCACCACTAGAGGGCACTATGAGTATCAGGTTATGCCGTATGGCCTTGCGAACGCTCCAGCTGTCTTCCAATCATTCATCAATTAAATTCTTTAAAGACATCCTACATAAGTAGTTAATTGCCTATACTGATGATATTCTCATTTATTCTACCTCTGAGCAAGAACATATCTACCACGTCAACACAGTTCTTTTAAGATTGTTGGAGAATCAACTGTATGTAAAGGCAGAAAAATGTGAATTTCATGTCCACAAAACCTCTTTCCTGGGCTATCACTTCAGCCACCAAGGAGTCAGGATGGATGAGGCTAAGGTTCAGGCAGTAACAGAGTGGCCTCAGCCCACTTCAGTTAAAGATTTGCAAAGGCAACTACAGATGCTTCATTAGAAACTAAAGCTCGGTAACTGCACCCTAGACTTCACTGCTCAAAAACGCAAATGCATTGACCACCTTAAAGGAGAGATTCACATCGGCCCCCATCCTAAAGCATCCAGATCTTAACCTAACGTTTATTGTGGAGGTCAACGACTCAGATTGTGGGATAGGGGCAGTACTATCCCAATGACATGGTCTACCTGGCAAAATGTATCCATGCACCTTTTCTCCAGGAAATTGTCATCCGCAGAATGCAGCTATGATGTGGGAAACAAAGAATTGCTCTAAATGAAAGCAGCTATGGAGGAGTGGAGACACTGGCTAGAAGGAGCAGTGCATCCATTTCAGGTTATCACAGACCACAAAAACCTTGAATATATTAGAGTGCAAAACGTCTGAATCCACATCAAGCAAGATGGACACTGTTTTTCATGAGGTTCCAGTTCACCGTCACTTTCAGCCCAGGTATTAAGAATAGCAAGGCAGACGCACTTTCCAGCAGACACAAATCTCCCATGACAAAGCAAACCCCTGACTTAATTCTACCACCTACAGTTGTATTAGCCCCAGTTACTTGGGATATCATGGAGGAGCTGCAGAGAGAACAACAACGTGATCCCACTCCTGCTCAGTGTCCACCTGACAAGTTATATGTACCACTCACACTTCTTCCATGTATAATGCAATAGGTCCAGTCTTCTAGTCAAGTCGAGTCACTTTTACTGTTGCAGTGCTGGATCAAGGGTTGCCTGTGTCGGAACAAGGGTTGCCTGCAGCTAGATCCAAGACAACCAAATGAAATGTGAACTGTAACCTTCTGGACATACTGACAAGTACTGCCATGTATGCAGCATCAGACGTTTTTGAAAATAGGGGCGTTTCTTTCACTAGGTAAAAGTGTGGAGGATTCATCTGGCCTTCATCAGCCTGCAGGAGGTGACTCAATTTAGAATAAACCAGCTTTCTTTAGACCTGAAATGACTGTAATCTTCATCTTATGTGAAATGATATTTGATAATTTCTTGTGAATGTATTTTGGAGAATGTGTAAAATTTTTCAAACTTTTTTATTTTACCTTTATTAATATTGTGATCAAGGTTGTTAATGTAACCTTCATGCTCACTGCTCAGATCTCCTGTTTTGATCTTGTGTTTACACTTTGTATAAAACTAAGCCAGCATCTGCTAATCGATAATGAAGGTAATTGTCAATTAAATTAAATAGTGCATTAAAACAAACAGACCACTCATAATTCTGACTAAAATACACTTTTTGCTAAAAAAATTTTTATTAGAAATTAAGTGAAAAAAGAGAAATTCCACTATTGTTGGAATTGTCCATTAATATAATAAATTACTCTATTAAAACAAATGATCGTGTTTGTTCCTTCGTACATCTTACAAGTTTTTGTTTTAAAACAATCTTGTGTTTTTAGGTTTAGAATGTAATGTTTGCATTTTAATACCTTAATGCTTATAATGTACAGAAGAACCTACATAGATACATTCATTATACTTTCATAAGATGTGAAATGACATTGTTTAAAATAATGGATTACATTTTTTCTTTTAATGTTTTTTTTCCCCATCCAATTAATAAAAAAGAAGAATTAATACTGTATACTAAGTCATGTTTATTTGTACAGCATGTGATTAATTTTCTATAGAGATAATTTATTATTACAGTGAAACATTTTGCTCTTTATTTTGTAAATTAGCAAAAAAACTTTCTCTACAACTGCAGTGCTTTATCACCATTATTAAAAAGATGAAGTTAATATTTTGACATGTGACAACAATTGCAACAATTTATATTTTCTTTCAGATAATGTAACTGCTTTAATAAAGCCTATATCATAGAATAGTAACTTGTCATTCTGTTTTTATTTTGTAGATGTTTGTTGAATACCTTGGCTTACATTTAATTTGAGATACTTTATTAAATCCATGGTTAAACTATGGTATTACAACCATAGACTCCCTCTGGAGTCTGAGGTGATTTTGGGGATGCTGAGATGTTTGGACATGCTCTGATATTTGTGGTTATTTCAGCTACTTATAACATACTATTGACCAACATATATATATTTTTTTGTATACAGTAGAAACTGTGCTACAATAATATGTGACCAGGATGGATTTACATGTTTGCATTTTTTAGAAAAAAAATATTATGCATGGTTAGTAAGTTTTGGGAAAATAAAACCCAAACCTAAAATACCATACAACCCATACTGAATAGTCCTGGATAAGAATTAAGAGTCACCAGTCTATTAGGAGTGTAGGAATTGGAAAAATTGGCTAAAAGAAATGTAATCCTTCTGAACTCACAAAAGTCCTTCTGAACTCAAAAAAGTTTCCGCATGCCTGCAGATGGCATGCAATAAAAGCTCATCTGAGACCTTCAAAGACAATAAACTCTGACCCTCAGGACCGAAAACAAACACCCTGTGACACAGTCACCCACCTCACAATCTCACCCTTCTCCTAAAGAGTGTTGCCAAGAAAATCACTCAAAGTGTCATATTTTGTGATGATATTGTTCTTTCGATGTCATATTTAGTGTCAATTTAAAGGTATTAACGTGACTGATACAATGGTCTATTTCACAGCAGTCACTTATTTTATAAAAGAATTAGAAACACTTTTAAAGAATTAGGCTTAATACTAAGGGACAGTCCCCCTTTAGGGGACAACTAGAAGCCTCTGACCAGCTGCAAGAGAATTGCTGGCAGGCCAAAGGCTTGGGTGTTTTACGACTGATCAAGAGATTTGTTTGGGCTGGAGTATTTAAGGTGAAAGAATAAAAAAAAGAACACTTGGATTTTTTCTCTGAAACCAGAATGGCCTCCATTCGGTCACATCTTATATGTGACCGAGTGCTTCTCTGATTGTCAGGTATGCATTTGCTGGAAAATTGATTGAACTCTCATTTCTTAAATTATAGGTATCGTCTTCTTGAAATCTTAAAATAATTTTACCTGATAAATAAATTCTTTCTTGATTCATTTTAAATCGTTGAAATCTTTGCTCCTAGTAGGGTGTGCGGAGGCGTGGCGTGCATAAATATCACGGCCAGAGATATTCAAACTGAGGGCACACCGATTGAAGTAGTAGGCGCGATGGGAGCGGAGACCCCCTAATTTCTGATATCATTGAAATGAACAAATTGGGTAAATTAGATTAAATCGATCAACCCCAAACACTGAGTAATTTCATTATGGCGAGGTTTGTGTTACGCAGCGACGCTACAGCTTGCGTTCGGTCTAGAGGGCTCACGGTCCCACAAGGAAAAAGGTAACAAAGAGTATGGCACATTTAAAAAGGATCAGGTTTCTAAATCACGATAACTAAATTAAAAATCAGCATTCGAATTTATGATTATAATCTAAATTTAATAATAACTTAAATTTGGTGTCAGATTAAACTGAGGTAAAACGTAAAAGTAAAATTAAAAACCCAAATTAGAAAAACCCGAGAAGTATTTTCTCTTAGACACGACATCCTGGCCCAAGTAGGCGGGACGTTACAGTAGGTTTTAAAATTATGTTAAGCAAAATTTGGCGAGTTCTTTTATACAGTAACATTACTTCTAAAAAGTAATTCATTACAATTTCTTGTTACTATTAGAAGGAATTAGAAGGTTAAAGACGCTGCATTCAGTTTTATCCTTAGACTATAAATTTGGATTTAAAATTCAATATTGATTTAAAACTATTACAATTATTTCTGTTATGTAATGCAAGTACTTTATAAGTAACTGTAATTAAAAAAATGCTTAAAAAAATTGCAGTGATCCCTTACTGTACTTTTTCAGTGGATAAGTAATTTAATTACAGTGGACTCGTCACACCCAACACTGTTTTTAAGGATACTGGAAAATAAGACACGAATACTAAAGGTGCGATTTTTGAGGTCGTACGAGCTTGCATATTTTTTTTTGGTTATCAGAGGAAATTGTCTCTTCTCGTATGGTCGGGGCTTGTATGGTATGTGAGAAATTACTAGACGAGCAGAGTACCTTACAACCACTTCCAGACCTCACGATCATTTTTATGTCAAAAACTTCGGGAGCTCTCGGATTGTGTGTGCTTTTGAACGAGCTGATTTGTTGAGCAAACTGGAAATGACCAATCAGAAGCTGATAAAGTAAACCACAGAAGAAGAAAGATGAACATGGCAGCGCCACAGAGAATTTGGACTGTCGAGAAAGAGGACAAACTTGCTGAACTCTGGCAAGAACAGCGAGTGCTGTATGATATATCGAGCAGCATTTAAATAATATAATAAATAGTAATAATCCATAAAAAATGAATTGTCAATATTGATTTCATTCTCTGCCCTTTAGCCAAACTCTTTGCTATGCCCTTTGTTTTCTTTTCTTTTTGTTTTTTCGCAAGCCATTGCTGCCACAAAGAAAAGGATCTCTTCTTAGAGTCCATGTTTTTGCCGTGGAACTTCGTGAATGTAATTGCCTCAGAAATCGGCAGGTTATCGAATCATGCCGTGTACCAATGCGTCCTTAAACAGAGTACATGTCACTCGTGATGTATGTGTGGCCATACGGTCTCCCGACTGTCCGAATTCGCACCGTGTACGGTCGCCTTAATGTTTTGCACTGAATAGTGCCTTGTTAATTTAGACTGCAAGTGGTTTGTGAATAAGACCCAGTTTTTTGACTGAAAATACATACTAAAGTGCACAAAGTCATGTTGTTAAAAAAGTAGTCAGGCAGTACAGTAGAAGAATGACATTGGCAGTTCACACAGGGCCACCCAGCCAGCAGCATTAGTTTATTAATAGCTGCATTTAATTTGCAATTTCACTAACGCTGTTTAAAAATAGTTTAATCTCTCCAGTTTAAGTGGGAACCTTGAACAGTAACAATGTGGTTCATTTAATTTCCAGTGAATTATTGCGGCTCAGTTATTGAAATGGTGAAGTTAATACATCCGGTGAATAGGGAATTGTACCTCAGAGTCTCCTGGAACTTTTTGAAGTTCTCCCAAGTTCTACAATATGCAGGTACGCATGATCACTATGAATGCTTAGCAATGCGTTTTTAAATGTAATCTGAAAATGTTTTAAACTGCTTACACAAATGCATGCATTTGATTATTGCTTATGACTTCTGAGAGATTAGGTACAGTATTACTGTATATAAAGCAAACAGGCTACATTTAAACTCAAAAAGCAGCTTCACTCCATATTCTTCCACACTTTGTGGGTGTTACTTACTTGCTGGTGCTCGTGCCTCAGCTGCTTTCTCTGAAAACAGAAAATTAAAGACAGAATGTTGGTTAGCAATGATCAACATGAGAGTGATGGCAAAACAGTGTCTCTGTTACAAAACCTAGAGAGATGTCTTGCTGACATCTTATTAGTCAGCATTCTAACTGAAATACAACCTCAGAAGTGACTGACACTCTATATATGCAGAGCGGCACACAAATAGCGCTCCACATGAAAGTGGCTAAATTGAATTGCAGAGTTTGCCGTTAACACGTTGCAAAGCTAACATTGCAATTCTTCAAAAAAAGATTATTAAATATAGTTTTTTTTTAAACATTTCTTTGTAACTAAACCACTTTTCCACTAAGCTTCGTACTAGGATTACATTCTATATTTCACTGGACTTCATAGATATTTATATGCATTGTATATTATATAAAATATATAACTATTCACATGCATGATATGTACTGTATGGAATAATGTACAGCAAGCAGGTTGTTATCGCAGACAGAAGGGCTTTATTCTGTGATAACAACCTGCTGGCTGTACATTATCCTGCTTAATACACGCCTTCTTAACTGTAAAAAAAAATCTGTAAAACTTACGGTAAAAAAACGGCAGCTGTGTTTGCCAGAATAAAACCGGGAAAAATATTTTTTGTTTTTTTGTTGTATAGTTTTATGTTAAATTTACAGTTAAATACCATAATTTCTAATAATAAACCATAATAACTGATATAATGTTAATATACCAACCTAATAAAGTAGTGAAATCTATTTTGTACCTTTGAAATACACTGATAACTACCAAATGCAGGTGGTGATGAGCAAGTCACATGATGAACCAAAGACCATCACAAGTAGCTTTTAAATAGTAACATATATGCTCAGTCTCATTCACACAAACACCATCATGGTAAGAATTATTAAACTGAAACGTGCAATAAACATTAATTTAACAACATTACATGTAACAAACATCCCTAATAAACATAACTGATACAAAAAAGCTAAGAAGAATCATGATTATTTCAAAGAAAAAACATCTAATTCAAACTAAATTTAAAATGCAATGCAGGGAATGTCAGTTCACGGTGTTTCCCTATAAATTTAACAGGAATTTACCATTAACCATTTAACAGTTTTTTACCGTAGCATTTTCACAGTTTTTACTGTTAAAATCAGTCATTCTCTACAGTGATGCTACAAAATTAAATAATTAATAAATAAATAACAAAAATAATACAATAATAAATGATTGTTTTAACCATGGAGTCTGTCGAATCATCTTCTATCACTGTTGAAAACTTGTTAAAGCTTGTGTACATGTTAGATTTAATGTTAAAGTCTTTATTAAGCCAGAGGATGGCAGCAAACTGTCAGCGACAGCGGAGTGATCTAATTACTAATGGTTAAGATGATTCGTAGTACCCGGCAGTGATGCGCGTGTTAATGTGTAAACAACCCGAACCCGACCGACGTTGCCAACTAACCCGACCCGCTTCCTGACCCTCATTTTTTTTCCGAATGCGCTCGCTGACGTGCTGCGCTCAGAACTCGTGGTGCGCGCGGTTTCATTTTCTTAATTAAGATGCTGCATGTGTTTATCCAGTCTAATCGGATTGTGCGTCTCTCCCCCGACTTTCACAACAAAAATCCCACCCCCTCTCAGAAAATACATAAAACTGACATTACTGAGCTATATGCATTTAAAAGTAACTTATTAAAATGATACAATCGCATTGCTCAGTTCAGTGTGTTGGGAAATCGGGAATTCATCATCATTTATTGCAACCCAGTATCACGCCAAGACGTGACATTATTACGTTGGTCCACTTCGAAAAACGTGTAGCTGTCATGGTTTAGCCTCCTCAGACGTGAAACTTACACATCAGTGACAGGTTTCAGCTGTGATCCATGCACGGATTTGGATTCAAATATTGGGTAATGATATTGGGCCGTTATTGTATTGGGGTGTGATTTTTCACTGTAAACGGTCACAACAGTTGTATTTATATGGCTTTATTAATACATTCACGAGCACGTAACACAGCACCTGCCTCTAAACCTACCATCCATTTCTAAAACACAAGATAAACCAGAAGATACAACTACTAACATTATTTATTAAAAAGGAATAATATTCTAATTCTTCTGAGGTAAAAGGATTGATCACCATCTCTCCGTCCGCCGTGACTCATCTGTGCTGCTTTGCATAAATTTAAAAAATGCCGCCCGCCAGGAGAATCCAAATGTCAGCCTTGGTTGTAAAATTCTATTTGATCTCGCGTGTCTTGTGACTGATCGCGTCATGCTGTTGTGAAATGTTATTTGCTCTTGTGTGTCTGGTGATCGATTTGCGTCATTCTACAGGACGAGTGTCTCTTTTGAATAAGATGTTAATGCGTTAACGGAGCAGGGTAATTTCAGCGATTAAAACGATTGTATTTTACTCTCTTCTTTGCATAAAGACATCGTATGGCTTAAGAAGAACTTGAAATGCAACACAGCTTGTTGATAATGCTTTTTTTACTGCTTATGGTCAGGTTTTGCAATAAATACCTGTGACTGCACTTATATTGTGTGTGTTTTATATTGTTCAGAAGTGGGTAGGTTTAGGGTAAAGGTGGGGCTAGGTGCTACAATGAAGTACACATTTTATATCAAATTAATTCGGTTTTCCGTGGTGTATCACAGCTGATGTCTGTCACTGACTTGCATTGTAATCTGTTATGTGAGCCCATCACGGAGGTTTCGACGAAACATGTTAACACAAAACGTGTAAGTTTCACGTCTGAGGAGGCTAAACCGTGACAGCTACACGTTTTTAAAGTGGACCAACGTGATAATGTCATGTCTTGGCGTGATACCGGTGAAATGACTCTCAAAATCAGTTAACTCATGCAGCGAAGCGCCGACTTCCTCCTCCTGGTGCAGGTACCGGTTTTGTCTGAAGAGGCCTTTGGAGCGTGGGCTAAATGCGTCACACACGGTCCCCGGTGGTCTGACAGCAGCTCCACAGGGACGGCCTGTCGGACTGACGATTATAAGCTAAGGATAAACACAGCCGCTCTCAGCTGAACTGGGAGCGCGCGCTAAAATGAGCTGACAGGTGCGTGCGTGGTGCGCCCACGCCATTCGTTCTTTGAAAGAGCTCCAGCTAGACTCATAAGACAAAGACAGGTGATGTGGAATGACATCCATAATAAAAGAGAAGTTCACCATCAGATTAGAGCGGCTCAGGCAATACCAAGAACAGCATCTGTATGCCTGGTGCACATTGTTTTGGCTATAACACTGTCTTGCTGATTAAAAAAGAATCCTTTGGACTTCATATATTTAGCAGGTGCTTTAAAAGTTTGCGCTGTGTTGGCTATATTCTCACACATTTAGGTGATCTAAGATTATTGCTTAAAATAGGCTTGATGATTAACAACCCATAATATTTCCCAACACTTGGCAATATTGAAAACGAATCGAACTAATCACGCAGAGCCATCTAAATGCATCTGATATCTGATTAATGAATTTTAATGGACTTTAAAAATACGGCTTCATTTGCATATTAATTCAATATTATGCGGTAGTTTATGAAAGCAAATAAATAAATAATGTGACAAGTAATTAAAAGTAAATTCAAATTGTTTGATTGTTGTTTAAATTGTTTAAAGTCTATTTATTCCTTTTTGTTCATGTTCCAATATTGATTGATTGGGATATCAAATGGACTTTGATTGGACAAGTACATCACGTGTCGATACCCAGGTGAAAAAGAAATATATTTAAATTGTGCTTTTTTAGGCATACTTAATGTATTTAAATTATACTATACTA
>JAUCNO010000425.1:12283372-12297044 GCA_032353835.1 Enteromius viviparus
ATGTATTAAAAACATACTAGTTGAATTTCAAGTATATTTTAAATGCATTAAATACTACGTCTTTTTCACCTGGGTAGTGACCTGCTATTGCTGAAAATTTCACAGTGTTAATTATAGACACAAAAATTGTCAAAAACTTATGAAGGTAGTTTGTGATTGGTGGCCATAGTGTTCACTTCTATGAAGTCATTTGGCGCCCCTTCTCTAACTTCTTTCATAGCCTACAGTACATACAAGTGAAGCGATTACCCAGATGGGTTAAAAATTAAATTAAAAAAACTATTAGAGTCATACAATCATACAGTAGAAGAGGCACTGCAGTAATTTCGGTTTATTAATTATCGCGAAGGTACTGCATATTAACAGACAGATTGATAAAAAATAATTGCTATTATTGTTAATTTTTATACCCACTTAAGTAGAGCCTAACAATCATGATGACCTGTTCAAAGCATATTTTCATGATGCAGAAAATTTGATTACACCCCTTTGATAATTCCCATGGGTGCCATCTTTACACACACTCCATTATTTTTCAGGGGCCTTTGACTCATACCTCCGCAGACTGAGTATTCCTTTGCTAAAGGTGCATATGGGGGTTCAAGAGCATGCTCTCCTGATTGCAAAGTGAGCTAATTTCACATGAGACTCATTAATTGTTGCCTTATGCATAAAAAAAGCTTTAATAAGTGGTGTGAGTGCATTCCAACAAGTCGTTTTCTTGTCCCTATTAATTTCATGCCATGAGGCAAGTTCTAAATTAAGCATCTTGTCTGTTTGCTATTTCAATGACTGCTTTTTAAAAGAGAGCAAAGCAAAGGTCACTTGAAATCCTAAAGGAAGAGGTTGAGTAGCCGAAAGCTATTTGTCTAAGAGGCATGGCTTGGATGGTGAGGTTTCTATGTCTGGAGAGCAGCCCTGCAGCTGTGAATAACACTCTGCATGTAGTAATACCCTCACAGGCTCTTAACATATGTATATGCGTGAAAGTCCAACCCACGCTAATGGAGCCCATACTGAAGAACTTAAAGGTTCTGGGCCTCGCTGCCATTTCCATATGATACATGCTGGGAAACAGAGACGGGGAATGGCTGAGTATGTGCTACCTCTTAACCCGTACTCACAAAGTGAGTTTTAACAATACAGACGGATTCCATTTTCATAAGTTTCTATTGTTTTTGACCATTTCTGTGGCGTATATGAATTTTTCTGTATGGGTAAAAAATCGATTGTCTGATGCTTAGCAATTGTCTCTTGATTCTGAATCAATTTTGAAAACTGACTTGCTTTTATGATGTCAAATTAATACAAGCACAGTCAATGTCCTAAGGACATGATAAATCATCTTAAATGTTTAAATAGATCTGTGCGGTAGTAATATTAATGCGTTAATAATAATCTAACAGGAGTAATGCAGAGAAAAAAAACCTTACTGTTAGAGTTAGCTAGATTAGTTTGTTAATACAGTAATTCTTAAAATAGGTAATTGTTTTGATTTATTATAAACTTGTAATTATTGTTATTCATCTATATAATGTAATTATTTCAGTTTATCATGTGATTTCCAGAATCTGAATCAAATCAGATTTTTAGGTCTAACAGGGGATGTTTTAAAACATTTTTAATAATTGATTCATATCATTATTTTTATTATTATTATATAACAAACATAAATAACATTTATTTATACATTGATTAAGCAACATTATTTCTGAAACATTTTAAATGGATATTTTTGTTTCATAAATAAATTTAAATGTAACATTTGAATTCCATGCAATGGAATGTTCCTTTAATGTTTGCATAACTAAGAATAAAAACAAATTTGAAAACTACATGTCGGCTGAACTTTCTTAGAACATATTTTTGGTAGCTGGTTGAGATTCTCCTACTGTAACTTATTTAAAAGACTTAAAGCGCCTTGGGAGACATGCCACTCAGTTGAATAAGGACAGAAATTGTACAGACAGTCAGAATATGGCAAACCAATAAAGGTCAAGAGTGTGCGGGAGAAAAGTGGTCACTGGATAGCTGTTAAGGAGGTTGAAAACTTCATCCTCGGCCATTTGGCTGTTTTTGCTGCAAATTGCTCTCTCTGCTGAGAACTAGACATGCAGATTCCCCACATAACCCTCCTCTGAGGACACGGTGTTGGAGCGCTGCCGTTTTTGTGATGCTGATAATTTGTATTACAAAGTGATAATGTTTATACTGATAATGCAGTATGGTGGTGGTTTAAAGCCATTAAAGAGAGCTGATTACACTTTTTCTGAACAAAAGTGAAGACACAGCACAAGCAATCAATTCTTGTCATTATAACTTTAATGGTATTTGTTACCACAAACTGTTAGATCAATACAAATGAAGAAACTTCCTGGCATACTATATACAAGCCGTAATGTGAAATTGCTTTGCTGCAAGCATTCACTTCAAGATGGGATGAAATGAAAAGCGTTTTCTTTTTTTTTTTTGTGGAGAATATAGAGGAGCATTCATAATATTACATGGGAGTAATGCTGTTTTTTTATGCCTTTCCAGGTCAACAACAGACCTCTGTATTTTATGGACTGAATATTTTCGCCAAGCTTCATGTCAGGCTATGGCAGGAAAATGGATGAATGAAGACATTGTATGTAAGAATGACAAAGAAATAAAACATAATAGCGGTGCAACATATAACATAGAGAATGGCACTAGCAGCTGGGAACTGTGGCAGGTCTCCCTGATGCTTCAGTAAATAATGAATAATAAATATAACAGGTAATAAAAAAAAACTGTTATGAATATAATGCTAAAATGAAATACTGCAACTTGCAGAGCACACAGTTCAAAATGATAAATGCACAAACTGCTGCTTAAGGCAGGACATATAGCCTAAATCTTGTGTTTAACTATCTATCCATCTATCCATCTATCCATCTATCCATCTATCTACCCAAATCTTATTTTTATCTTTTGTATTTTTATTGACTTATTTTAAGAACAAAAGGTCCCACTTTATATTAAGTGGCCTTAACTATGTACTTATACATTTAAATTAATAATTTAGTAAAATGCACTTATTGTTTACATACATGTAATACATAAAGTGGGACCCAAAATTTAAGTATTTATTTATTGCATAAACTTAACTTTGCCTAATTAGTTTAAACTTTAGACTAAAGCTCACTTCTATTAGAATTAGTTATGCATTTCTTTAAGGATATTTAGATATTAATACTATACAAATATACTAAAAATAGTACTTATGCTTTATTTGTCCATACACGGCAAAATATATTCAATTTTGCTGTAAAAACGTTTTACACTAGACAACTATGCTTCTCAGATTCATTGTACTGTACCATACCAAGTGATGCTGTATATTAGGATATTGACTTTTAACACTGTATATCAAAAAGCACCTTGTTTATCCTAAACTGCCTGGAGGACAAATACATTAAGGTTGAAAGTAAGGGACAATGCCCATTCCAAAGAAACAGATAAGTTTATTGAACCCATCCATCTCTCTGTATGGCCGAGGAATGTGGGCTAATTTATATTAGCAATAAAAGCAGGGACTTTCACGTTCCTTCTCTGACCCCACCGGTTTCCAAGATCTGGCAGTGGAGGCAAATTGCCCTTGTAATTCAATGACATTACCTGAGCCGCTTGAACAAGTGAGTGTCCGGCAGACAAATGAGATCCATTTCGAGAAGCCTCTTATCCTTCAATCTTACAGATGCATATTTACAGCCCACTTATCTCAAACACTTCAGTATTTTTAGACCTGCCGTTTAAGCCTTTTTGGAAAATGTAACACTTTGTATTCTGGTATTTTTTTTTTTTTTGCATTTTTCTTAGAAGAGTGTGTAGTTCCTACATTTACCAGCAGGGGCTGATGCAACAGTACCTATGGATCTATTGAAGGGTAGTCAACTGTGTAACTTTAGTTTTGTGGAAGTAGTTAATGAATTATTATTAAAGCCTTTTTTAAGTGTAGCATTACAACACTTGCTCACCAATGGATCCACTGCAGTGAATGGGTGCCGTCAGATTGAGAGTCCAAACAGCTGATAAATATAGCACATGATTCCATTCTATCAAAACGTCAAACCACTTCCAAAATACAAATCCTCTATACATAGTCCTCCATTAAAGAAGTCAACTATTTTATATCAGGACAGAGATATGCAGACATCAAGCACTGTTTAAAACCAATGCATCAGTGGGCATTGATGTGAGATGACCTTTTTCCCTGAATGAAACATTATCATGGATTATAGAATTATGATTTAATGATATATAATGACATAATTATGGTTTAAAGTTAGAACACCTTTATGGTTTTCTTACTGACAGGCAGCTTTATGCTTCACAAGATGTTGATGGACTGGAGTCGAACTATTCCTTTAAAGCTGAATTTAAAGGAATCGTAATTCTCTTTATTCACTCGATCAAGAGGTTCCTGAAAGATGCAGTTGTTTATTAGGTATGAACACGAAATCGGACTCACTGGGGTCTTGTATAGTGTCTGTGTCAGAGCTGTTGAAAGGCTGAATCCATTCACGCTCTCCAGAGATACCTCCAGGTTGCTCTGAGTCACTCTTTCCTAAGCCTATTACATAACGTACTTAGCAGCTTTTTCTCAAAACAGAGATTAATACAGTCAGCCGGTGCGAAGATAAAACTCTGGTTCGACTGTGTATATAAACAAATTCAAAGCATCACCCGTGCATTTTCTTATGCGCACACGCCCCTTAGTAGTTCCCTGTCAAACTGACTGAAGTGTTATCGTGCAGTGCTTTATTCCTCAAGACATTTTTCAGCTTTGGCATGTGCAATAAGGTGCTGCGGTCTGCACTATAAATTGAAAATCAAATAGATAGCCAAAGTCATTAGCGGTGCTGATGCAGGCAGGGGATAGGGAGAGTTAATTAGATCTTTCTTCCGGTGCCTACCAAGCTGGAATTCAGCTCATTGTTACTCTGTCTATGTCCAGATTGGAGGCACGGCAGAATAATCGTGTTTACCTTGCCACCTTGTCGCTTATACTCGGTAACTGCATTAATTACGCCCATCAATCACTCACTGTCACTCCGTCCCTCCCTCCCTGACCTGTGTGTGTTGCTAAGCTCTGAGAAAATGACTAGACACCTCATTATCTGATACAGGTGGACTAGGAACGTCTGATTAGCGCCTTTCTGTGGGAATCACATGGTCAAAGCTCAGCTGGGTTGAGATTCTGACAAGGTATATCCAGCTGTCATTTCTTGACGCGCGTCATCAGCGACACCTGTGCCTGTGTCGTCCAGAAACCCATTTGGCTTTGGATGTGTGAATGCTGACTCAGATCTGTGGCAGGATTTTAGTGTTCTGCTTTATGGGATCAGTTCTGAAATGCTGTAAAGGATTGTGATTTAAAGGCTCTCCATCATGTACTCCCGTAATGTGAACCGTACTAATGTGGTCAGAGCTGTAAATGTTTATAGAGAGGTAGAAAATGAATGAAGGATACATCTTAAACCCTTGAAGGATATTCACTTTAGAGTATTAACTTGTTTTTTGATTTACTAGTAGGTTATGTGTTTCTATTTTAACACGAAATGTAATTTTTTCTTTTTTTTTTAATTGATAGGTCAATTGCAACTCACTATAAAAGCAAATGTGGAATCAGATTGTTGTAATTTAGATTACGAATGAAGGAAAAATGTTGCATTTCTAATGAAGTTGCATAAGCAATGCACACAGACAGACACTCACTCACACACTCACTCTCTCTCACACACACATGCACACATATACATACATTACATATACATATAACATTTAAAGTGGATCAAAATCTTTCATAAAAGTTTCAAGTTCTTCTTTTAGATCAAGTTTGATTAAATTTTTTGATACACTTCAAATGTTGACTACTGTATATAATATATGTGTGTGTGTGTGTATATATATATATATATATATATATAGTGATATTAACAACTTTTCTGTTTCATTTATCAAAAAAATAAAAACAGAAAGGAATAAAAATGGCAAAAACTCAACAAAACAAGTAAATATTGTAAGTAAATTCAAATGAAAACGGGAAAATACAACCATAAAAACGAATTCAATATTAATAAAAAAAAACAATGGGTAACAGTATTTCAATGACACTAAATTACTCAGCTCTCAAAATAAGCAGATGGCCATTTGCAAGTCCTGCGCGCGCCCTCCTCGCTCATGTGTTGTTGGTTACTAAGCAACTTACGCGCTCTACGTAAGCTGCGTCATTTCCTGTGCAGGGACGCGTTGGAGCGAGCCAGTTCAGTCTATCCCCTTGCTCCGACAGCTGAAGGCTAGACGACGAAGACAGCCGATCTCCGTGCCGGTTTACTTTGTTTCTGTGCGCACTAACTGAACGAATAACTTTCCAACCTGTTTGATTTTTTGTTTGTGGAATACACCTGGCGCACTTTCCAAAGGACTCGTGCGCGTTTCAACTTTCTGATTTGAGCGTCCCAAAGGATAACAACTTTGCGTTTTAGTTTGAGTGCCATAACCTCCAAATACTGGACGAATGGATTAGAACCGAACGCTGAACTCGGTGCTCTACTTTTACAATTAATCAACGGGAACGCATTCATGTGATTATGGTGGTTGTAAAGCTTTGGATTTCTGGGCAAAGATCCTGAACTCCTCCATAAGGGATTCATTGTTGACGACAGAGATATTGGAGAAGACGCGCTGGCCACTTGACCCTTTTTCGCGAGCGCAAGACGCACCGGAGCGCGCTGCTTTCTGTCGGTGTTATTTGGAAGGTGCACATTCCTGTATAATATAGGGCTTTTTATTAACGTTTTTTAGGTTAGTTTTAGTTTTAGTTTTGGCTATCACAGTTGTCGCTTTTCCAGCCACATTTTTTTTAAATAAATTTAAAATGCTGATGATGGGGTGGAATTTTGATGACTGTATTCAGTTCATTTGCCATTGAATTATGTAGTGTTAGTATTCAAACCTTAATATCCAAATCTTGCGCAATTCCATCTGTTTGTCACAAAAAATTCGATATAGCCAATTAATAATGATATATCTGTTAACACTCATGATTTATTCATGGAATTCTTAAAATGTATGTTTTTTAAAAACATAATGTCACCTGAAATAAAATTACCTTGTATAAATTAAAGCAAACTTAATGCAACTAGATTGTAACTAGACATCGAAATGATTAAGGCTACTTTTTTACAGCGTGCTTGGAGTGTTTATTTTAATTCCAAACTTTTTATTTAGCCTATTTATTATTTTTTGCTTTAGAATACTTTACTAATTAGATGTATGTGTTTGGTTTTGTAGGTCCTCTGTGACCCGTTTGGCGTATTATTAATTATGTCAGTGAACATCAAGGCATCGCAGTGCCATGCGCCGCTCCGCAGACTCCTGTAGACTCGGTTCCGGTGCTACTGCAATGCTCGCCGGACCCCTCCGCTTCCGCGTGGCTCTGTGATCCAGGCAAAGGGCGCGAGGATGAGCACAGACCTGGAGCGCCTGTCGCTCAACTCTTCCTCGGGAAACTCTGTGGCGTCTAGCGCGCGTACCCTTTCCGCCAACGTGAAGAAGCTTCACAACGCGCTCAACCTGCTGCTCAGCGATCTCGAGAGAGAGCAGTTCATCCACTGCCTCAACGTGTACCACTCCAAGCGCAATGTTTACGATCTGGTCCAGACGCTTAAAGTCATACTGAACGTCCCGAGCAAGCGTCAGCTTCTGCCCATGCTGCGGCTGGTCATCCCGCGCTCGGACCAGCTTCTGTTCGATCAATACACATCCGAAGGGCTCTATTTGAAATCCGATGTTCTTGCGCGCAATGGTGACCCAGACAGTTCCCACGAGGCTGCTAATTCGAGTCCAACACACGGGGCTCACTTCTCGCCGCCTTCCGGGTCTCAAGCCACTCTGCGCGGGTCCCCTGACACTATCAGCACCAGCAGCGATGGGACAGCGACTCTTATTCCTTTACTGGGAAGAAATTTCTTACCGGAACCCCCAGGAGAAATCCGACAGGTGACCCTCAAACGTCACAAAAGCAACGAGGGCTTGGGATTTAGCATCCGCGGAGGATCCGAGCATGGAGTTGGGATCTATGTGTCACTGGTAGAACCGGGATCACTGGCTGAAAAGGAGGGTTTGAGAATTGGAGATCAAATAATGAAAGTTAATGACAAAGTGTTTGACCGGGTCACGCACGCAGAGGCAGTTAAGGTACGTTTTTTTCTTTAAAATAATTTGTGTACATATTTTTATCTTTATTGTGTCACCCACAGATTGCACCTACAGATTTTGTAGCCATGTTTAGATCACCTGATTCTGGCCAGTCATTTGACCACAGAGAACAGACTGCACTACTTCTTTCTTGATTGATTATTAATGCAAGACAAGCAGCTGAAAGTGTCCCTTCAAGGACCAGAAGGATAAATGCTCACTTTTATTGAGATGTTGTAAGTCAGAAAGGCCTGTACAAATGCTGCTATTGATCAGTGTGTACAGATTGGCTGTAGTTAAATGATTGCATGTGGCATATCAATTTTGTATCAGTAATATTTGGTGTCACAAGAAGGCTTCTAGATATACTCAGTATTTCAGTAAGGTATTTGTTGTGCTGTTGTCAATGCCTCACATACTCACTATAAATCATAATTTATATGAAGTAACTGCACTTTTTGCACCACACATGTATCGTTACTGAGACTGTGTACGCTCTCCGTGGTGCTGAAACCTGCTATTTGTTCTAGATTGCATTCTATTCGAAAGTCTTTATTCCCAAGTATAGTATGGTTTGTCAGTTGTATGACAAGACCACCGATCTTCACATGCCACAGCATGGACACAACGATGGACCTCTCAGGAGAAATGCCATTTCTAAAAGGGCAGTTCTCTGAAGTACCCCTTAGTTTCTACTAGAAATCTAAACATTGCCAAAAATAATAAGCAACAAGTTTTAATGCACTTAAAAAGCATATTGAAATTCCTTAAGTGCACTTTGAGGCATCTTCAAAAAGTGCTTTGACTTTCTCCGCAGGCTTCCACCAGCGTGGCAATCTGGTGATTCTCAAATGAGGCCTGAATTTAATAATTTTACAGTGATCATATTTTTAACAGCATTACAAAACATAAATGCATCTGAAAGCGAAGATAAGGCGCATCCCGAACATATTTCAAAGTACTGGCACATAGCTAGAAGCTCCATTGCACTGATACTGCTTGTTTGACTCTCTCATATTCCCGTGTTTGGGAATCTCTGTAGAGTTGTGTGCCAAGAGAAAATTAACAAGAACAGTTTGCCGCCTTTCTGTATTATTGTTTCCCTCCTTCACTGGGGGAAAACTGGCTCAATTGTGCAGCAGGGTATAAATTCTTTCCATGTTGCCTTTCTCAACAGAAGCTGGCAGAGGGGGGAGGCTTCTTCCTCCCAGTTAATCATATTGATCTGCATGAGTAAATGGACAAGCCTCTCCCCCAGGCTGAACATGACCTTCCGCTTGTCTTGATGCTCTTGTTCTCATGTAATGCAGACATAGTCTGGGTAAAGACACACTAACTGTCTATAAGCAGCCAGAATGGAGAGAGGCAGACAGTGGTTTTGCTGGGTGCAGATAATTTCAGCACAGTGTATTTTGATCGGTGCCTTCATATGCTCACTGAATGCTAGCAGGCAGAGTTATCTCTTGTTTTTCTAGCAGAAGGAAGAACATCTATTTTAGTTGCAGTGAGGATTTCCTCTGGGCTCTGTTGACCTTTGAGATGTGTAAATGAACCCTGAACGTTATCCGTTTGGCTTTTTCTTTCTCTTTCTTGGATTATTTAGGTGTTTTCAGACTTAAACACCAAAAAAATAAAACACATTTTGTTGTAGAACTTGTGACAATTTCACACATTGCCATGCAGCTACAATTCTACACATGGTAAACGTAACAGTATCTGTATCGGAAATTGCATACTCTCTTTAGTGGTTGCTTCTTTTGAATAAGTAATTGCTTTGCGATCAATAAAAAGGTTCTTTATATGAATGTAGTCCAAACATGCAACATTCATCATCATCATCCAGTTGGTATGCCATTCATAAATCCTTCCTGTTTTTCTTGCAGTATAACAGAATAACCAGTAGTGTAGTCTATCATGGCATCATGGGAGAGTGAAGTTTCCATTAAATGCACACTTAAGAACGTTTTACCTACTTTTTGCTTGTGAAGTTCATGCTAACCTTTTTGAGCATGCTACTCTTTCACATAGGCCTATCGTTTATTTTTTGCCGACACTGTTTTTTTTTTAAATAAAGTTTTTTTTATTGGCATCAGTAGTTCCATTAAAAAACCTTTGACATACTGTTCATGGAGACTTAATATCTCACAAAATCTCACTGATACAGTAAGAACTGTTAACCGAAAGCCGATGCAAAAATGGTTGTAGTATTGCATGGCCGTGAAACCTCCCTTTATTCTGTACATATATTCATGGGTGTATATTCAACTAATACTGACTTTTTTTCTAAAATTGTCCATTGCCGTTTGAATACTAATATTTGAAATTACTTAAATGATAAAAGACACTCTAAATGTAAATTAATAGTAGGTGGCTGGAAGACCCTGTAAATAAGTGAGTAATCACGATTGAACGAATCATTCGAACAGATGATTCATTCAGGAACGATAATGGGAATATCCCATTTGCAACTATGGTCTCTGAAATGGTCAAAAATTGATTAACTTGCCAAAATTATGAATTTGTGACCAATTTTTTAGGCGTTTCATTAGACTGAATCATGTAGTGAAAGAACACACTGTAAATGCGCACTAACTAGTCTACAATTCATGTAATGTATGCAAGCATTCTTAGAGGTCTTTTGAAGTCAGTTTTTGTTTCTGCAAAATGCTCACTAATGTCAAATCGTACATTGTTAAAACAACAATTATAACATTATCGCAGACGATATATTGCACACCCCTGCATACTATGTATTAGAGACATTTTGGATGCAAAAATTGAACTGAACTAAATGGAGGAACATTTTAAGCAAAGTGGGTTGAGATATCCACTCCAATGCCAGTGACTGGTTAGAATAAAATAAGTAGCTGTATCATGTTGGGTTAAGGAGGTTTGTTTGTGTATACAATGTTTTGACACTCTTGCAGGTGGTTGAGTTGAACTGACATCATTATTTCTCTGCCTGTGTCTTCTAAACTTTTCTTGTCTAGTTGCTTGTCTGACCAGCGGTCTCCATTTCTCTCTGTGGGTCTTCAGACTCAGTAATCAGGATGGATTGTACATGCTGTAGGTGACCTGTCTGCATCATCTTTATAGGCTATATTGAATGCTTGTGATGCCCTTTGGCATCTCGTGATTGGTTGGTCTATCCGCATGGCCTTCAGTGTTTGTTCACAGGGCTGCTATGATAGCCCATATGATCAATGATCTTTTCTCATCTCCTGTTTCAAGGGTGACCTAATATAAGAGCACCTGTTAAGTCGAGTTGATTGAATTTTACTGCTGAGACTGCCAGGGCGCCCGTGGCTCAAACTTAAAGGAGCTTGCCTCTTGCCTTTGTCTTGACACTGAGAGATGATTAAGACAGAATTGTTTATCAGCTAACAGTCAAATGCTGCTGTGCAATCTCAGTTAGAGCCAGGCTGGAAGATTCATCACTAGACCGATGGCTCTAACCGTACGTGTCCACTTGTGCAGAGCTGAGTGAGCATTTTCTATTCATTCATGGAAGCTGAGCAGCAAGTTCGTTCAGGGCATTGAGATATTGACAGCAGAGCAGGACATGCAATGACAGAATCAAAAAGTTGAGAAATACTAAGTGTTATGCAAATGTAAGGCGAAAAATGGAGGGTGGCTGTCTGTGAAAAGGCAGCAGTGGCATCTAATAACATTGTTTTACATGCATAGTGAGTTTAGTGCATAAATCACATTGTTGCATAATGCTGTGTTTGAATTAGATGTCACATGGTGCTTACATGCTTTCAATGACACTGTGCTTAATTAACACTTAAAAGAATAGTCCACTCAAAAATAAACATTCTGTAATCATGTACTCACCTTGAAGACTTTTTTGGGGAAGAACAATATTAGATATTTGAAGAATGTCAGTTACACAACAGTTTAGTTGCTATTGACATCTATTATTTTTGACCCTACAATGGAAGTTTTTGTGAACTAGCCTATCCATTTACAAATGTGTGAATTTCATTGCATTAGATACAAAATATCACACCAAGTTTCATCTGCAATTACGTAAATGATGATAGAGCTTTTCTCAGAAATAACCTTGCTTGTCTGAGAAAACTTTTAAAAGTATTTTGAACCGACTGGTCTTGACGTAGTTTTTCTTGCAGTAGAACAGAATAACCAGTAGTGTAGTCTATCATATTAATACATAGAATGAACAAGATTTTTCAACAATATGCAACCTGGTCTCATAAAAATATGTACCTCTGTGCACTTTTTAAGTGCCTTACTGCACGTTTTACAGCAGTTTCAAAAAGAAATGTCCACTGAGTGGCACTTAAACACAGGTTCAATACATGAACCCAGGCATGTTTTATTACGATATAGGTATGTATTGCTAGCCTGGGCCCGCCCATACTTCCTGTGACGCTACATTCAATTTTGCGAGCAAAGTCAGTCCGGCAAAGCTGCCGTTTTAGAGCGTTTCAGATTCCCAAAAATTTTTATTTTCATGACAGCTTTTCTTTGAAAACGGAGCAGAAGTAATTAAAGTAAGTAAAGACATTTTCCTACTGCTTTAAAGAAGGTTACGGCGTCTTCAGGTTCCGCCGCTACACATACATCATCGGAATGAGTGGTCTGATTGGTTGTAGATTCGTCCAGTAGTATACAGAGGCATCTGATGGACGCCGGTAAGGCAGCTTGGCCAGACTAAGCTCCTATAAGCTTTATAGTCGCGGAAGACAGGCTAATGTATTGCGGCAGTTCAGAATTGAAATATTCATGGACGGTTGCTAAAAGTTAATGCTCTGGCATGTTAGAAATATGCCCTACATCAGATCCAACTCTAAACCTACCCAATAGTGTTACGAAATGCAAAACTGATATAAAATGCATTTGTTTATGCAACCATGACATTTAAACTTCCTTTTACATAGTTTTGAATACTCGTAATTATGAACAGGAGCTCCTCACCTCTCAAGAATGTCTCTGTACTCGGTGAGCTACCGAACAAACCTACTGTCTATGAAAATCCAAAGATATAAAGCTGGGTATGCGTGACGTTAACATACAAATGCACCAGTTTTCAAATATCCCAGCATATTAATGTTTTGAAGTCATAACCTGATGTTCTGAAGTGAAAATTACACTTTTGTGTGAAAAGGAATAGAATGTGTCAGAGTTCATTTCTTTTGGAAACTGCAGTGTAGAGCTGCACAATTAATCGTTAAAAGATCGGGATCTCGATTCGACCCCCCACACGATCTTAATCCAGCACTTATACGATTCAGCCAATTATATTTTTCAAGGACAGGAGACGAGCATAACTTGTCTGATCTCGAGATAACAGCAATCACTCACATCCCTGCTAACACACGACGTAACAGTTACGTAAAGTATTTGTACTTTTTGGTAATGTCATGACTTACCAACAGACAACGTAACCACGACGTCCTATGCTCGTAATTCCATTACCATC
>JAUCNO010000425.1:12349221-12366161 GCA_032353835.1 Enteromius viviparus
ATATTAAAGTAAATATACGTTAAAGTAAAATGACTGAAAATACTCATAGGAGCCTTTAAAAAAACTGCCTATTTTAGAAAAATATTTCAAATGGCACTTACTTAGAAGCTTTTGCAGCTGAACTCTTAATTTATCACAGTTTTCAAAATAATATTAAGCTGCACAACTGTTATAATAATAATAATTAGAAAAATATTATTGTTTAATAATAATAAATATGTCTTAAAATTAGCATATTAGAATTGTTTCTGAAAGATCATGTGACATTGAAGACTGGGCTGCTGAAAATTCTGTTTTGACTTTACAGGAAATAATTATATTTATTTTAAAATATATTAAAAATAAAAAAAATATTGTGTTAAGCTGCAATAATTTCACAATTATTGTTTGATGAAAGGATTAAAACAATTATTATCTCCAAACTTTTGAGTGGTAGTATAACTAATTAAAAAAAATATTTTGCTCAAATATTTTTTATTAAAGACTTTTACTGTTTGGATGAATTATTGCTAATAATATACATAATACTGACATCCAAAGTCCACAGTATATTGGGCCATCATTGTCTGGTGATTTACAGCAAGTATAACCTCATAACACATTCCCATTTATGAACATATTAAAACTCCTGAGATTAAAACAATCAACGCAAGCCCGGTCACTTTCACGGCTCTGTGTGTGTGTGTGTGTGTGTGTGTGTTTGCAGTTCTCTCTGCTGTCGGAGGTGAGGGGGCTCGTGACCCCTCAGGATGTGGAGAGATTTGACGGCCTGGTTCTGAGACGAGAGATCGAGGCCCTGAAGGCGAGACAAAGTGGCGGAGCTGGATTTCAAGACTCCTTCTCCATGGTTTCATACCCTGATACACTTGCTTCCTCCTCAGCCAGCTTTATGACCAACACCACCCTCAGCTCCGCACGGGTAAGAAAGGACATCCATATTCAGAATGAGTCTCTATTGAACGCTTGTGTGCAATTATTATTGAATCCGACCTAGTGTCTGTATCTATAATTTCAGACAGGAAGTGTTTAAAGCTGTGCATCTGTATTGGTGTGGGATGAGTGGATGGCATTGTTGTTGTGTGTGACATAAAAAGCCGTTCGCAAAATTGGTGGGCAATTTGGCACAAAGAAGGCGTGTGCAGATTACTAGGATACAAGATGAAGGGCTGTGGGAAACAGCTTTTGTCCTTTCTGTTGGAGGCTTTTACGTCCATCACTCGAGACCCGTCTGTCCTCCTGTCTCGCTCTGTCCAGGCATGTCTCACCTCAGCTCATCCACGTCTCGTTGTGAAAGCACAGCTGTTTAGATTCGTGGCTGTCTCAGGGGTGTGATGTTGCTGTGACAGATGGAGAAGTGTTTTCTGTCAGATTTTTAAGCCTGCTGACTCCCAGTGTACAGTAAATTGCAGGAGCAGTTTAACTCCTCATTTCCTATCCCTCTCAATAAAACAGGAAAGACTCCTCTGGCTGATAGATATGATGGAGGTAGGTTAAACAATCTCTCGCTTCCCTTTACAAAATGTACCATAGTGACCATAGTTCCCACTATATTACCATAAAAATACACTGCTGACCTTTAAGTACTGTAGTAATGTTCAGCGCAGTTTGTCCCGCACTGTTTCTACTGCTGAAATGAATTATTCCTCAAATGATGCCAGCAAGCGATGAAATGGCTGAAAAAAAAAATCACTTGTATTAACATTGAAGGAGGTACTTGAACAATATCTGGGGAATGGAATACCATAGAGACTTATGATGGGGATCTTTTTGGCCAATAACCAATCACCCAGAACACCCTAGCAACTGCATAGCAACACAAGTCCACACGGACACCCTAGCGACGTAAAATCCACTCAAAGCACTTTAGCAACTGCATAGTGACACTAAAAATCCACACACGACACCCTGGAAACTGCATAGCAAATCCACTCAGAAAAGCTGAGCTATAGAACAACACTAAAAATCCCCAAAACACATTAGCAACTGCAAAGCACCACATCAGAACGCCATAGCAAACAACTAGAGCACCTTAAAGGGTTAGTTCACGCCAAAATGAAAATGATGTCATTAATTACTAGACCTTGATCATTTCAGTTATGTCAATTATCTTTTTTAAGCTTTCACAACCAGTTACTATAAATGTGATATTTTGGTGGAAAATATGGTTACTGTGGTATTCAGTTGGGGTGTGTCTCTCTAGGCAACAAAAACTTTTAAACTAGAATGATTTTTTGTCAATTTGAATGATGTGGGTTTGTTTTTAACACACACTCACACATACAGAAGGATGATAAAGTTGCAGTCTGCCTTCTCTGCATGGACTGATCCCTCTCAGTCACTCATGTCTGATATCTGTCTGTGTGTATGTGTGGGTTGCAGTGGTTCTGACATACATGCATGCATGTCGCAAATTGAAAATGTGTCCACTGTGACTTTGTACCCCTTCATCATGGGTGATATGTTAAATATGTTCCTCTGTGTGTGTGTGTGTGTGTGTGTGTGTGTGTGTGTGTGTGTTTGTGTGAGTGTGTGCACTTTGGAAATGAGCGAACATATTTGTATGCAAGCTTTGTTCGTGGCCCTCCTCTGTGGATTGGTGTTGTTGTAAGCTTGCCAGCTCTGGCTCTGGTAATTACAAGAAGCAGCAGCGGCGGCCCACATCGCAGCCCTGCGGAGCTCCAAAGACGAAGCGCTCGCTCTGGGACTCTCTCATCCTGGTACCGCATATGCAGAGCTGTCACCACAGATAAGCCCCCCCATCCAAGGCAAAAAAAAGAAGTCTCGCAGAGAGCGTCCTGATTTATGCTCCAGTGGAGCACAGCAGGGGATTGTGGGAAGGTGGAGGACCTGAGCCAGCACAGTGCAGTGTCTCTCTGAGTCTGCTGTTCTGTCTGTTTTAGTTTGTAGGAAGGGAACGGAACATTGTGTCCAGGCAGTGTTTTGATGTCACTGTCATTTTTATAATTAAAACTGTGGAATTTGATCATATTTTTCTTGAGCAAATCATAATATAATAATGATTATAATGACGACTGGAGTAATGGCTGCTAAATATTCAGCTTTGACTTTATAATAAGAATTGCAATTTAAAGTGTTTAAAATATGTAACAAAAAAATTATAATAATAAAAATTGTAACAACACAATATTACAGTTTTTTTGTAGTTTTGATCAAATAAATTGGTGAGTTTGGTGTGTGAGAGATTTCATTTAAAATATTTAAAAAAGTCCTTCAAACTCAAAATAACCTTTGGTAGCATACTTATAGGTACGGTTGTGAAACTTGCATAATTTTGATACAGAAATCATTGAAATTCACTTTACTGATAACACTGTAAAAAAAAATATATATATTTTTACGGTAATATACCGGCAGCTGGGGTTGCCGAAAGTCTAACGTTAAATAACGGTAAAACCTTTATTTCTTTTATGGCAAAATACTGTACTCTGTAAAAAGAAATCCGTAAAATTTATAGTAAAAAAAACGGCAGCTGCTAGAATAAAAACGTGTATTATATTATATAATTTTTGTTTTGTCAATAGTTTTACATTTTTATTTTAAATTTACAGTTAATTACCGTAATTTCTAATAAGAAAATAGTGATATTGATTAAAATAGTGATTGAAATAGTGAAATTTATTTTGTTCTTGTTATTTTTTTATTTTGTATTTTGTAATACACTGATAACTACCAAATGCAGGTGTTTATGAGAAAGTCACATGATGAACTAAAGCTCATCACAAGTAGCTTTTAAATAGTAAAACCTATAGAAGGTGCTCAGCGTCATTCACACAAGCACTAAACACCATCGTGGTAAGAATTATTAAACTAAAATGGGCAATAACCATTAATTTAGCAACATTACATGTAACATAAAACCCTAATAAACATAACTGATACAAAAAATATAGATGAAACGGTTATTTCAAAGAAAAAACCTCAAATTCAAACAAAATTTAAAATACTATGCAGGGAATTCTGGGAATGTCAGTTTACAGTGTTTCCCTGTAAATTTAACAGGAATTTACCATTAACCATTTCACGGGTTTTTACCATAGCAATTTCACTGTTTTTTACAGTTAAATTCACCGCCATTTTTTACAGTGAAGGTTCAGTGAAAGTTACTGGTTAAAGGTTCAGTTAAGGGTTCATTAGACTGATTCAGTCTGGTAAATGAAACTATGAATTAATTCATGAATTCAGTTTAACGTGTATCATGAGATAAATATGGCATACTGAATGTGAATTCTAAGTGTACAATTGTGTAGCAAAAAAGCAGAGTTATTACAGGAATGACAGCATAAACACATAAAACAAATGAGTTCATAAGTGCCTCCTTTGCAAGTGGTGAGCAAGCAAATAAAGTCAATTGATGAGGCTTTTGTTTTGGTGGAGGGGAGTTTTAATGAGGTGAATCACAGGTCTGAATGCAATCAGCCATCACCGTCACAACATCACCTCCCTCTTATTCCACATGAATCAGGGCTTCTCTTTCTCTCTGTGCGATATGTGTTGGATGGAAAATGAGACTGGATGAGAGATTGAAATGTTGGACTGTAAGTGCAATTGTGTTTTGATGCCCCTCTGTGAAATGGGCCCTCAACAAAATGCAATTTGGATTGAACTTTTGTTTAGGGGATAAACACACAGCTGTGTTTTTCATTTGTTTCATAGTCTCTTGTTCTCGTTTTCTCTCTTTTGTTTTTCTCTCTCCCAGAACGATGGTGTTGCAGAGAACAACGGGGAACAGTCTCTGGAGCGTAGCAATGCCCTGCCAGACATCTCTCTGGTAAGCCCTTCAGTTTGAGGAGGAACAGGAAAGATAAAAGAGGGGGAACAGAGAGAGAAAGGGGAGTGCTGGAATCTGCTGAGGTGTGGAATAGAGCACATTATGAGAACTGGCAGTAAACACCTTGAAAATTACCAGGGGTGGATTATGACCGGTGAGATGATGGCTTTTGAATGAAACCTGAAATTTAAACCTCTCAACATAGGGGTAGGCGGTATGACAAAGTACTGTGTCACAGGAAATTTGATTTTTTTTTTTTTTGTATCAGTTCAAAATATATTTCATTGTTTTTAATTTTAATAGAGCATAATCTAATTATATTTAACTATATAACTATTTATTTTAATTAGATGTTATATTAATATACATCATGTATTGTAGAAATAAGTAATACTTGACCTCATTTAATAAATTATTTTAATTGCCACTTGAAGTATACTAACCATTGTGATTTTAATATTAATTAAATATGATTAAAATATTTATTTCTTATTTTTATTTTTTGTTTTTGATTTTTTTTTTTCATTTTTAGTTTTTAAAACTGCAGTATTGTCATTAAAAAAAAAAAATCCAGTGTTATAAACATTATCATTATTTACTGATAATATTTAATTTATTTTGATTCTAACATCTAGAACATCTAGAGTTGAAAAATATTTTAATATTTAAATATTAAAAAAAAATATTTTGACCACATAATCTGTTGCTAAACTGTGCCTCATATACCCCAGAATGATTAATCCTTTAGTCCTAATCTTTATTTACTCCATGTTTCTCGTTGCTGTCATGTAAAGATAACGTACGCAGAGCAGCCTTGCACATTAATGAGAATATATTTACAGTACCACAATATAAAAAAAATCTCTACTGTTGACATATTTTATACTGTCATGCCGCCCAGCTCTATCTCGTATGGTTGTAAAGGCTCAGCTACTCAGACAGCTGGTGGTTGTTTGACGGAAAGAGTAAAAGAGAGACGAGATGATGACACTTTCACTGACGGCTGCCCGTTGTGAGAGAGATGGCCGAGGAAGATTGGGGTCTTTCTCAGAGAGTTTTCTGTTGGTAATCTGATGAAACCCCATCAAGCACCAGCACAGCTCTATCAGGCGCTTCCACAGAGCATGTGAAAGTTTCCAGAAAATGTTTAGGCCCAGACTGAAAAAAAACCCACGCAGACGACTCACATTTGTTGTGATTGCTTTCTGACGGCACTGACACCTCATTCATCTGGCTTCTGCTCATCCCGTTCAGCCTTAGTTTGTTCATTTCCTGTTATTTTTATTTAGTTTTTTGCTTTGCCACTTGGTCTGAATGAACCAATTGTTCTTGTCCTCCAAGCAGTGATTTGTGGGTAATTGTTGTATGTTTTAATGTATGGATGTGTATGATGCATTATAAGCTTTGAAGGCTGTGTTATTGAATGTGGAATGTTTTATTGATCTCATTTGAAATATAACCTGGAATATGGCTAACGCTCTCCTCTTTCATCCTAGGATGAGGTTCATTCCACCTCAGATTCCCCTCCTTCCTTTAAACCTCCTCCTCCCCCAGGGCCTCATCGCCGGCCCAGCCGAAAAGCCACGCTTAGTAAACGTGCCTCTTCAAGCTCCTCCCAATCAGGTTTATACTTCACCGCCCCTTCTCGTTCCCAGACCAAAGAGCCCAAACACCCAAAAGCACCCAAACCTCACACATCTCCTCCTGACACCTTCAAAATAGACGTCCCAGCACCTCAGCTTGCAGTTGTAAGCCAGCATCCTATTGGACCGTTCCCCAGGGTCCAATCTCCTAGTAAGGTGAAGCCTGCTGTCCAATCCTCATCTCCGGTTCCTCCACCCGCCCCTAATGTACCTGCACCACCTGGGCCACCACCTCCTCTTCCTCCTCCTCCTCCTCCTCTTCCCCCTTCCCCAGATAAGCCCACACCTTCTTCCCCAGCATCCAATCAGCATTTTGTTATGGTGGAGGTGCACAGGCCCAACGCAGAGCCTGATGTAAACGAGGTGCGTCCGCTGCCACAGGCACGAGGTGAGACTGGCCAGATTTGAGGCATTGTGGGCAGCTGCAGATATTTCATGTATCATTAACCTGCTGTCAATTTCTATCGAGTTTGGTTATTATTTTTGCCCATTTAATAATTATCCACAGTGTTCAAAAAGATAAATATTAATTTAAAAAAAATTAGTTCAGCCAGATATTAGTTACTCCACTCCAATATAAAGATTTTGTCATTATTCACTTACTCCTTTTTTCCAAACCTGTAAAAGCTTATTATCTCTGAAATACAATTTAAGATAATTTAGATGAAAACAGGGAGACTTGTGACTGTCCCATTGACGGCCAAACTATTGCCACTGTCAAGACCCAGAAAAGTGTGAAAGATATCGCCTGAATACTCCATCTTCCATCAGCGGTTCAAGTGTAACCTTATGATGTTACGAGAGTACCTTTTGTATGAAAAGAAAACAAAACTAACGGATCTATTCAATGATTTGGCGCTGTAACATCAACGTAGTGCCATTTTGGGCAGCATCCTGTGAACACACATAATGTACTCAATTCTGTGTTAGATGCAATGGAAGGATTAACCATTGCTATGCAACTAAAACATTGTTAGTCATGGAGATAGATAGATAGTCATTGATAGGTTTCCGTATAATTGTAGCCACCACAATAGCCATTATTTTTAATTGGGGAGATGTAGACGTGTATTTTTAGCGAAGCGGTTGGTGTAAACGCAAGCATTGACTAGAGTCACCGTGTCGGAACCATAATGTGCCGCAGACATGTGCAGTAAAAACAAGGGGTTATTCAAGCATTAATGGCAAGCACCTTATACTCAAACAATTATAGTATGTTAAAGAATGATCGTGTGACTTTTACATATGCCAGATGATCTGTAAATACAGATCCAATGCAGTTTTATAAAATGTTCCCTATTTGAATTGCTTAAAAATCACTGTTTTGTGATAAATGGAAGCTATTTTTTTTGTTTAAGATTTATTTTTTGCCTTTCTTAGATAGGATAGATCAGGACTGACAGCAAGTGAAGCGGTAGAGAGATAGGGGGGTGTGGGGTCAGGAAAGCGAGCCACGATTCAAAATTCGCGACAACAAAAGTGCAACGACTCCGAATGACGCACTCGGTGGCAACTGAAAGCTACATTTTTTTCAATTCGCAATTTTAGTTTGCACAGTTTGAAAGGTAATGGAAATGCAGCTATCGTTGTGGGATCTGCAGTTGCATTGCTTTACTGCCATTCATGAATCTTCTCCCATGGCCTTATGGGATAGCAAAGTGTCCAGTAAATGCACACTTCAAAATGTCGCAAGAAGTAGTGAGTCATCAGGATGCCTTTTGCCTACTGTTGAATTCAGACAGACCAGGCTAATACAATGTTTTCATTGTGTAGTATGGAAGGGGCAAATATTGGGTTTTTTTAATCTGCTCAAAATATTAAACATGGTTCATATCCTCTGATAGGATGAAATGATAGCCTCTAGCAAAAATGTTAAGCCTGACTGAAATCTCTGGAGGTGACTTTTGGCAACTATTGCTGACCCTCCACAATGAAAATGAGCCAAAAATCTGCCAAAAGTGGTGTATTCCAAAATTCCCTTCCTGTCAAAAACACAGAAAATCGAACCTGATCTGAATTTTTTATGACGGACAAAAGTTTTGGAGGCAATGTGTAACGTGATTGACCCAAAATGAGGTTGTATTTATTTTTTAATATACTTTACAAAAGTTTTGGGCAAGAATTTCTCACTCAGTGTGCTAAGACCTTAAAAGAGTTTAATAATGCATTTGTGACTCGGCTTAGTCCAGCATGCATAACTTAATCAGGCCTCGGCGCTGTGCAGATGCTCTGAAAGACACAGCTTACACACAGTGTGTATTAAATCCTTTAAATATTCCATTACGTGTTGTCACGTATTTTTGTAAAAGCAGATGTAGGCTTTAGCTTGACTACACAAAAAAAAACACTGCACTCAATTCTAATTGCATCTGAATGCACTTATTGTCACCGTCTTCTTGTAGGAGGGACATTATCCCAGCTGTCAGACAGCGGACAGACTCTTAGTGAAGACAGCGGTGTGGACATTGCTGAATCTGGACGTCTCAGTAAGGATAGCAGCCCACGTCCCGCCCGCACCAGAGCCCCACGGGATGGGCACGGAGGAGGAGAAACATCTGCCAAACCGGTGAGACCGAGAGAGAGAGAGAGGGATGGATGTGTAAGAGTTAATGATGGTGTTAAAAGTGTGAATGAGAATGAAAGAGTGTTGACAGAAGAGAGCAGTCGCATAAATCTGTTTCCTCCCCCTCCCTGTGACCGAGCGTGCTTGACTTTTAACAATTCATTTTCACTTTTCTTCTTTTGGTACATACATTTCCTTAAGTTTTTCTGTTCTTTCTTTGTTCACTCATCCATCTCATCTCATCTCATATCACCGATCCAACAGCTCTCTGAAAAACCTCAATGTGCTGAATCAAGACACGTCCTTCTTCCTTTTGGCCGTCCTTTAGCTATTTGCTTGCCGGCTCTATTATACGCATGAGCTGTGTTTGTTGATCTCACAGAGTGAACTAATAGTGCTATTTGAGGACACTGTTGTTAGGGGGCGTAAGCCACTTCCCGTGGCCCTATTTTAGGCCGTCAGACACAAAGCAGTGTGCATCATCAAAGCCAAGCGTGTTTTTGCTTCCTTATCTCTGTTCCCTTTCATTCTCTCTCCCTCTCTTTGACTTGCTACTCTGCTGTCTTTCTTTCTCTCTCTACTCTTCTTCCCATCTCTCTCATCCTGTCTCTAATCTGTCTGCAAATCTGCCTTGCAGCCGGGTCTGTTGGAGCCCATGTCCACTCTAGTGAGAGTGGCAAAAAGCGCCAGTACTCTGGGCATCGCAATAGAAGGCGGGGCAAACACACGTCAGCCCCTCCCACGTATCGTTACCATACAGGTGAGTAGTCCATACTGGGTTTTGTTAAATAAAGGGTTATTTTATATGAAATAATATGTATATTTTTTTTATTTTTAGTTTGTTTATATTTTTAACATATATAATAGGAATGTTTAATAAACATGTACAAATATATGTATATTGTATTATATTATTATAAAGTTATAAAATAATACAAATAAAATAAGTACATTTTAGAATATATATATATACATTGATCATATATAATAATATTTAATAAAACTAGAATATACACACACATATATACAATACATGTACAGTATGTGTGTTTTTATGCACAAAATAATACAGTAACACTGAAATACAGTGAAAATGCTCATGTAAAATATTGCAATTTAAAATAGCTGTTCTATTTTAAAATCTTTTACAACATTATGTATTCCTGTATCTAATATATAAGAATTTTCTTATTCTTGTTATTATTAGCATTGTTCAGTATATATTAGCAAAATGTTCAGTATATGTTACTGAAAGTATTAAAGAAACTCCCTTTTTGTCTTAATTTAATGGAAAAAATAACGTATACTATAAAATACAACAATAGTCTACTAGTCTTGTGACCTCAACATCAAAATATAAAAAAATATATATATTTTATATATTTAACCTACAGTACTAAAACGTACTGAATATAATTGTAAATATTATATTTAGCTAATCTTACACTGTTTGTGCTACAGACAGCGTAAAGAGAGGAGTTCTATTACTGTTCTATTAGTTGAATCTACTGGAAGATAGAAGTCATATCTAGAAGCCAGAATGTCATTGAGACTTGTAAGCAGGCTCTTTTGACTTGGTTTAATAAGCAACCACCTAGAAAACCCTTGCATAGCAACTGTTAAATTCCACCTAGCAGCATCTTGACCAACGTCCTAGCAACACGGTGTGATTTTTGTACACATTTTCTCCGGTTGTAGCTCATCTAACAATACTGAACCTGAGAGTGAATCTCAATAGTACCCTGTGGATCTTCATAGTGGGCGACTGCCAGGTTTTACAGCTTATTATACAATTTCAAAACCCTCTGTCAGGTCTAAAGCGCGATACGGAGCCTGAGACAATGATGAACACAAAATGAGTCCCAATCATGAGTTCCCTGCCATCAGTCATATGTATCGATCTAAGAGATCACCTACAGCTTTGCTGAATTAAATAATGAGCACAGGAGCATGTTATAGACCTCCAATTGTGAGCAGCTGCAGCGCAGAAAGCAGGTGTTGATGTTTCGACGCCATTGTGGGAGTGGATTATTCCTGGTTCTGTCTTTTCTAGTATTTAAAATCTCAAGCACTCTGTTGAACAGGCTTGCAGGAAAGCTTAGGTGATAAATTTGTAGAGCTAGTTTATATGTGAAAGGCTCTCTGTGTTTTTATGTCTGACCGCGCTGGAGAGGAAATGATGTGCGTTTTAAGGAGAAGATGTCTTTGGCTGTGAAAGACAAATCTGAAATTACAGTGCTGCTGATTACCTTTAATTTAGCAGCATCTTAATAAAGGATTGAGAGACAGGGGCAGGAGAACAGGAGAGCAAAAATAAGAATATAAGAGACAGTGAAAATAAGCTAGAAGAAAGGAAGCCAATGAAAGCAATTGAGAGACGTAGAAAGTGCATCTGGGGAGGAGAGAAATGGACAGGCATGAGTGGGTTTTAATTCCCCGGCTGCAGTCGGTTCATCAGCGTCATAATGAATATCCAACAACAAAAGCGACTGTAGATTAGATAATGTGGAGCTCTTTTGTTTCCATCATTTTAAGGCAGTGAATAAAAGAAGATGAGGTGCTGGTGAGATCTAAGTAGGTAACTCTTGCATTTTAGCCTCCATTAGTTTACTACTTCCTGTTGCATAAGTTCTGTCATTCTCTAAAGCAGACTGACGTATGATTAGTAGTTTAAAACCAAGGATTAAGAGGGTTAAATTGAGATTTTGGAAGATTGGGAACCCTAAAGTCTGTTGCTCTAAACTATTATGCCTCAAATAAAACAGTAAAAGATTGAAAATGTCAGATGTCAGATGAATATTGAACAGTAAAGGAGGAGGACGTGGATGTGGTCAGGTATGGTTTCCCATACTAGGAATTTGTGCTCTGCATTTACCCATCCCAGTGCACACACACAGCAGTGAGAAGTGATCAACAAAACACACACACACACACTGTGAACACACACCCGGAGCAGTGGGCAGCCAGTTGGAAGCAGTTGGGGAACAGTGCCTTTCTCAAGGGTCTCACCTCAGTCGTGGTATCAAAGGTGGAGAGAGGTGAGACCCTTGAGCAAGGCACCGTTCCCCCAACTGCTCCCCGGGCGCCGCAGCACTGGCTGTCCACTGCTCCGGGTGTGTGTGTGTGTGTATGGTTGTCAGTAAATGGAATAGATTTGTAGAATTCAGATCTGTAATCTGATTGGTTGCGTTTACGTAAATTCCAGGTAAGGTTCTTACTGTACAGCTTTTCAATTTTTTTGTAATTTTTTTCCTGAGAAACAAAAGCGGTTAAAACCAGTACAGTATATTTCGTATAGTTTACACAAGGGTGGGGGTGGGTTGTCTGTAGAAACTTTTATGGATGTACAGAAATTCTTTAATATTCTATTAAATATTTCCTGTCTTTGCCAGAAGAAAGTAAGTCTTGCAGGTCGAAATATCTGGGTGCATAAATTACGACAGATTACGACAAATTCAATTTTTGGCTGAAATATCTCTTTTATTGTGACTTCAGCATTATTTATATAGCATTATTTATTAGTGTTTACGGTAACACTTTACAGTAAGGTTTCATTTGACAACTGTATGTAATCCATGAACTAACTGTGCATTAAATGATTTAAGTCATACCTGCCATCCAATCAGAATCGAGCATTCGGACAGACCATGGAATGATGAACGTTACCAAAAGGAACTTTATTGTTAAGCGTTACCGTATTTATTTTAAATTTCTTAAAGTTTTTCTTTTTCTGTTTTATTTTACATTTTTCCTTTTTTTTTCTAGTTTTTTTTATTTACTTATGTTTTATTTGCATTCAAGAAAACTATCCAGCATACACTTAAACCTTTTCAGAAGCATCAGCTCAATAAATAAACAACTTCATTTTTAATTCAAACAATGTCCCAAATCTCTCTTATACGATTTAATCTGGGTTTTCAGCAAACTATCAGTCAGTTCTCTACCTGGGATCACTCAGAGGAACAAATTGTTGAATTTTAAATTTCAAAGTTGCTGAACACATCCTTCTATGATTTTCCAGTTAAAATGTACAAGCAAATGGCGTATACTGTAATCAATCTAAATTCAGTTTTTACCCAGAGGGAATATAAATTTTTGACTCCAAACCAAATATACCAAACTGTCTACCTGCAACTCCAAAACGGACTGACAAGCATATACTGCTTCTATGTGAACGCATCCAGTCTGATCCAAATCAGTTCATCTTGATTCTCTCTCTCTTTCCCACAGAGAGGCGGTTCAGCTCATAATTGTGGACAGCTAAAGGTGGGTCAGGTGATCCTGGAGGTGAATGGAGTTACTCTTCGAGGAAAGGAACATCGGGAAGCTGCACGTCTCATCGCAGAGGCTTTTAAAACCAAAGAGAAGGACTACATTGACTTCTTGATCACAGAGTTCAATGTGGCTCTGTAGAACAGTGCGAGTCCTATTATGCTGGGACACTGCGACGTACCGTGACATGTCTTGCCATGATTAACCCCCAGAATCCTGTTACAGGGTGGATTTCAGCTCATCCTCCTCTGTGATGTTTTGAGACCAGTCAGTTTTCGAAAGACCAAACCCGCGTTGACCTTTCCGACGGCAAATGCCAGGATAGAGAAAAAGTTTAGTCTGTTCTGGCTGGTTTGTTTTACAAGATAGGACCATCTTTTCAGTTGGCTTATTCTTTATGAGTTTCTATAATGAAATTTGGTCATCTGACCGCACGAGACTCTCTGTCGAGCTTGGATGTGTGTCGTGTTTTTGATATACGATATCGCCATGGAGTCTAGGCCCAGCATCTTGTCCTGGTGTGAGAGTTTGTGTGAACATGTCATGGAAATCATTGTTGTTGTTTTTTAAAAGTCATAGCTATTTTATAAGAAATATGTAAAAATGTGTTCAAAATCTATATTTAAAGTTTAAGAGGTGCACATAACTACTGACTATAGTAAATAGTGATTAACCCCATAGAGATTCAAGCTAAAGTGCTTCTCTCTACAGATTTCTGTGAGCAGAACTGCTGAAACATCTGTCATCTGCCTTTTTTTTAACTAGTCAGCTGTTTTCAGTCTTTGATTGTTGTTTGTCCTGTTTTGCAGGGTTTTTTTTTTTTTTTGCATCATACGGTAATTGCTAAACCATGGCAATCAGTCATTAGGACAGAAATGTTGGAGTCCTGAGAGACTGCTACTGTGTTCAAATATCTAGAGAGCTGCCTACGTAGACAGCATTTTAAGACAGCATAGGCACTTGCGATTTTAAGATACCATGTTTTGGCCAAATTTTATGGAAGAAGCACATGCATCAGGGCTCAACAAGAAGGATAATGATTTTTGATCACAAAACCTGCGTTTATTAAATGAGAATACAGGAAAAAGAATCATAATATAGTGAAGAAGTAATAATTTATACGCACACAATTATTGCAATTTCAATAGTTTTAATAGTAATTTATAATAATGATAATTGAAGGTTTTTATGTTTTGCATGCCAAAAATTCAGCTTAAACATCATGCATAATTTATATAAAATTATATATATTTATAGATAAAATATAAAAATATGTAAATATATTTTTGTTTACATATATTCTATTTTATTTATATATATATATATATATATAATTATGTTTAAACTGAATATTTAGCATGTGTTTCAGAAAAAATCTTTACTGTTGAGCTCCAATTTATCTTTTTTCTTGCAGGCCATCTGTTTTTTTTATTGATTTTTAAAATTCAGTACTGCAAAAACTGATGGTTTCTACATAGGCCGTAGATAGCAAGGCAGCTCACTAGGTTTTGGGAAGAGTTTTTGAAGACATGCTGGCATTGTAAAGATTCTCCGAAAGAAAAATCATTCTCCGATTTCTTAAGATGGAGCGAGAAAATGAGAAGACCCTTTATCCAGTTATGAGTGGTGAAGCAGGAACTTGACATTGCAATCAGAGACAAGCAGCCATCGAAACTAATGAAAAGTTTAGATCTTCAACAAGGGATCTGATTGATGCATTGAAAAAAAAAACATTCAGACTGGGAAGAGGTGGAAACACAAAGCAACAGTGTGTCAGTCATGTTATATAAGCGGGAACAAGTGGGAGAGGAAATTGAGAAATGGTGTTATTGTAATGTGTGTGAGTCTGTCTGTCTTTGAATGCAGAGGCAGAGTGTGAAACAGTCCCACAGAGCCAAGATATGTGTGTGTGTGTGTGTGTGTGTGAGAGAGAGAGGGGGGGAGTGAAAACTACCTGAGGCTTTGAAATATTGACTAGTGCTAGCACAGGACTGCTCATTTCCACCTGCCCACCTTCTCTAATGTGACAGCCATCTCAAGCTCACCTAGATCACATAGGCCACAGTCTTCACTCCTCTACAGTGTGTTGCTTGTTAGACCCAGACATTTGAACAGTGTATATTTAGTATATCTATATATTTTAAGTAAATTCTTTGTAATATCATTCTGAAATCTTTTCATTTGTATAACTGAGGTTCTCAGAGGGAAGACAGGCAAGACTGATGAACAACTTTTATAGATGCAAAAAAATGATTTTCTTACTTTTCATACTTTTTCTTCACATTTGTCTTGCTTTAGTCCAAATATTGAAAAAATCCTAAAATAAACATTTGCTGACGCTTTACTCACCATCAGGCCAGATATAAATGGGTTTTGTTTTGCATCGGAACAGATTTGGAGAAATTTAGCATTATATAATTTGCTCACCATTGGATCCTTTGCAGTGAATGGGTGCCGTCGGAATTAGAGTAAAATCATAATAACCCACATGTAATCCATGTGACTCCAGTCCATCTATTAACATCTTGTGAAGTGAAAGTTGTGTTCTTCTAAAATAATAGTTATCATATTAATACAAAGGGACAAGATTATTTTTCTTACCCCGCTGTAATATAATGACCTTTTAGAAAACAAGACTGAATATCTTAAGTCATTTTGCTTCTCAAGTAATTGTGTCTTGTTTTAGGAACGTTTAAGTGTTTGCACAAGACAACAACACTGTGTAAGAAAATCATTTTTTTTGCTGTCAGTGTAATGGATTTGCTGCTCCAAATCCATGATTTTATCACTTGTTTGTTTGTTTTTTTTTCTTGTCTCTTTTACTTTTACTGCAGCCGGGTATATCAGTGCTTTCATCAGTCATCTGAATGCAGTAAAACATTTATCCAGTCAAATTTATCCCCTGAAATCTCAGTTCTGCACACACCTGTCTGACAGCATTAGGAATGATATGTACTCTTTTGTCAAAGCTTTGCTTCATTGCTCGTCCCACGGATGCAGAATGGCAAAGTCCTGAATGCACAAAGGTATCAGTATGAAAGGCTTCCGAGGAGAGAGAGAGGGGTCTTTGCACCAGCATCTCATCCCAATGATGCAGCTCTTCAAATGGAGATCAGTTCTCTGTAGCACACGTGTGGAGCTGCGGAGCTGTTATGTTTTCATTGGTGGACAGGAATACAGATCAAAGAACAAAGCATGTCTGACCGTACCGACCTTCAAATGTGCATAAACACGTGGTTACTCACGTCCCCAAACGCACAGACAGAACCAAGATTACATGTTCAGGATTTATTCTGAAAGTCTTAAACTTAATGCTCTTATTTTTCAACCTCAGAAGGTCAAAGCATAGTTTTAATTTCATTTTCAATATAAATGAGGTTTGCAGTGTTTGTGACCTTGTTGACAAAATGTGCAAATAAAACAAATATTAGATAAAAATCTTTAACTTTACAGCTTTGAAAAAAAAAATTTGGGTAACACTTCAGAATAGAGGTCCAAAATAATGCATTAGTTAAGCATTAATTAATGGTTAATTTGTTTACAATAAAGCATTAGTTGAACAAAAACACACTACTATTAATGATTAACCTAACATTTTAATCATTAATTACTAGTGTGTTTTGCTCAACTAATGCTTAATTGTGAACAAATTAACCATTAATTAATGCTTAAC
>JAUCNO010000425.1:12382911-12399714 GCA_032353835.1 Enteromius viviparus
GAGAGACCATTTAAGGCCCTTTGCAGGTGTTTTGAGTTAATTAGCTGATTAGAGCGTGGCACCAGGTGTCTTAAATACTGAACCTTTTCACAATATTCAAATTTTCTGAGATACTGAATTTGGGGGTTATCAGTCTGTGTGGAATGAATTTATACATGATACAAGCTTCACTTTTTAAATGGAATTAGTGAAATAAATATATATATATATGTGTGTGTGTATGTATATACACTACCGTTCAAAAGTTTTAGAACAGTAAGATATTTAATGGTTTTTAAAGATGTTTCTCCTGCTCTGATTAAAAGTCCAGAAAAAAATATATATATATATCGACTATATAGATATACATACATATATATAATGTATGTATATCTATGTAAACGAACGATTAATCGCATATATAATCACACATATATTACAGTGTTGTTATTGCCAGCTTTGGACTTTGAATTGCTTTTCTGAGGTGAATGTTATCTGACATTGTGTACAAGTTGTTTTATTTCAATCTTTCCACAGTTGAAACACTGATTGAGCGATTGCGAGGCATACATACATTTTTAAATAAAAATTTTATTATTTTGCAGTCAAACTGAATTTGTTTTTAAATCATCTTAAAATTGCTTTGTTTACATTGTAGAAAACTGCAGACAAACACCAACTCGTCCTTCCTCTGTGAACTCGGTCAGCTCGAGGAGGTCTGGATGTCTCACTGCAGACCATCTAATAGATACCCTGACCAAACAAACTCATAGATTTCTGCTGCAGGTACTTAAAATAACCAGTTTTAACTTATCCAAAAAATTTGGATTAATGGGCATTTTAATATGACAGCAGTGCTCTGTACACTAAATTACTGTTGTTGTTTTTTTTGTTCAGGTTGATGCTTTTGATGCACTTCTAAAGAATGTGAAGCTAAAGCCCAGCGAACAGAAAAAGGTATGCTGATGCTTTTCTAAAAGAAATTTCTTTTTTAAGATATGAAGACTTGGTCTGAATCATCTACAGGGTCTCTCCACACTGGCACAGGGGCAGGAGTCTCTTGAACGTGCTTATCTAGATGCACGAGCCCAGTATCAGATACAGCAGCAGCGAAAAGGCGGGCATGTCTCCTTTGACCCAGACAGGTAGACTCTTTTGCATTACCATTTCAGAGATATTTCAAATTAATACTGTTAACCAAGAATGCAGGAAATTGATCAATCAAGACATTCATAATCATAATTTATTATTATATTATATATTATTTATTAATACTTTTTGGTGCATAAAAAAACAGTCAATTTTATTTTATTTAATTAAGTTGTAAATGAATTTTACATTTCTATACATGGAAGAATAAAAATATTAATCATAACAATTCTTTTAAACATACAGTATCACCAGCATATTAGGCTAATTATTGCAAGATCTGGTTAAACTGAATATAGTATTTGTATAAAATGTTGCTGGTGCTAAGATTGCTGGTTTTTAGTATTTATGTTCATACTTTGTGCATGTGTGTGTGACGCAGGGACCTAGAAGGTCAGATCTTCAGGTCAGGGATGCGATTGGAGGAGCTGAAGGAGCGGTTGGAGCAAGCAGAACAGAACAAACATATTTCTGAGCATACTTTAAACCCTCTGCCTCCTTCAGATGTGCTCTCTGTGTCCATGCTGGAGACTGAACCTCTACCTGAGGTGACTCAGACTTAACCTCAAAACCTCACTAACCTCTGAACTCACAGATCAAAGGAACAGGAAAGTACTGATTTTTTGTTTTTTATTTTCTCCTCCTTTGTCTTTCAGAGCCCACTGTCTGCTGTCCATCCTGAGGCTTGTGTTTGTGTGGAGGTTAGTTCAGTTAGTGGAGAGAGTGATGCAGGTGGAGAGGACGATGAGATCCTCCCGTTTCTTCTTCATCCTCTCCAAGACAAACACCAGCGTGTGGAGAAAGACTTCAGTAAGCTCTTGGACTGGTGAGTGACCGTTGACCAGCATATGTAAGAACAAGCAGCTTTACATGTCAAGCTCAATCTCCTGTTGTTTTTATACCCAGCTATCAGAGTTTTAAAGAGCTCCCTGGGAAGCTGGACTCAACTGTGACTTTAAAGAGCCGTGACTTGCTGGATTTTGGAGACTCTGCTTCTCTTGGGAATATAAGTGTGACGGACAGACAACAACACAGGATCGTTAATGAGAAAGAGATGACAAAATCTGCTCACCAGTGAGTCCTGTGGTACATCAGCTTTATCAGTGTTGAGAAACTCTAAGGGCTCGATAACATTAGACAGAAAAAGAACAGGATGAGTGAACTGTAGATATGATAGCAAGATGTGCCTGATCTTCTCCAGTAATCTGTAAACAATTAATACATATATATTATTAAATCGGACTGGGCAATGCTGACAGTGAGGAGAATGATTGTACCTGACCAATTAGAGACAACATCTTGGTTAATAAGTCCTGCCCATTTTGAAACTGTTATTTTGTTGTCTTTTAATATAGTATTTTAGTATTTATTCATTTCCATTTTTTAATTTTATTTTAGTATAAACAGATTTTTAAAAATATGTTTAATTGTATTTTATTATAACTTTTTTGTTGTTGTTTTCAGTTTTAGTGTAGTTATTTTTCTACCAATTTTACCTAACGCAACAATTTTTTTTGTTAGTTGACATTTATTTTATTAAAAAGAGCATGAATATTTTTATTATTTATTTTTTTATTTCCTGTTCGTATCTACCAGCTTATTCTAATTCTGTGATTTATAAAGTTGTCACAGGCATCATTATGATATTTCTGTGTTTCTGATCTAAACATCAGCTATATGTTGTAATCAGGTTTAATAAGGTAATTGATGGTAACAGCAGATCAGTCCGCGTCACCTTTATCAACACCTGGCTGTTTGCTCTCTCATTCATCTCTCCATTCTCTCTTTCTTTAGGCAGGCAGCAGCAGATTGTGTCCCTCCCTCCAGCCCATCTGTCAGGTCACAGGTGTGTGACTCTATGGAAACTCACCCAGAGGCTTTTTGCCACTCCTCTGTGTTGCCAGAGCAACCGGGCAGGGAGAGGAAAGCGGCAGGAAACAGGAAAACACAAAGCAGTAGCCTGACCAGCCTGGCAGAGAGCACCGAACCCAGAACTATGGGTTTAAAAGCAAAAGCTAAGACTGTCAGATCATCGCCTTTGGTCAGTGATTCTGCTTTATTTGTGATAAACAACACTATATATCATATCTAAATTGTGTGCATGAATAATAGTTTTAATATTATATTAGTGGAGTTCTTATGTGTGTTTTTAACCATGTAGGATGGGATTAAGTCTCCAGAGACAGACAGTGGTTTTATGGGCTCTGAGAGCAGTCAGCTCACTCCTGCAGTACACAGTCCTCTCCAGCAGAGAGCAGGGGCGAGGTATGAAGCACCTTCACTGTACAAAGCACTTCAAATGCCATAATTAAATAAGAAACCTCTGAAATATAATTGTTATATATATTGTTAGGGACAGTAATGTCTTTTAAGTATGAAACAATTTTCCACATGATGATAAAATTGGAGACAAGACCAACAAAACCCACACATTTTTCAGAAAATATAAAAATGTGTTTATCTTTGCTATCATAGGGAATTTATGCACCTTTTAAAGTTTCTGCTTTCTGATGTCTTCTCCAGTTCCACCAGGCTGTCTGGCCCATGCAAAACCACAGAAAGAGCAGAGTCTGCTCCTCCTGCTAGACAGCCCTTTGTCGCCTCCCCATCTCAGTCACAACCCTCTCCGAATACCCCAGGAAAACACCTCAGCAGGTCTGAAGGACGCATGGGTCCTGTTAGAAGCAGAAAAGGGGTGGAAATCTGTTCTTCTTCGAGCCTTTCCCCCTCAGTATCCCCCATTCATTGGCCCAATTGCACCCTTCAGCCCTGGCCGAGCACCCTGACCAGCCAATCAGAGCATGGGAGTGATCAGGGTGGGTGTAGGTTTGACATTTAAAATAAAAAACAATTGGTACAACATTACCATATGATTCAATTTGTGATCAGTAGTCAATGTAATCATGAACTAACTGAATAATACTTGCTGAATGCTTTACAGCATTTACTAATGTAATGTTAGTTTCTTAATATACAATACCATAAATTAATTTATTTTTTATCTAAATAAATATTATTTATTGTAATAAATAAAATGAATAATTAAAAATAATACATAAAAATAGAAATATATCAACACTAGTTATTAATTTTCAGTTTTTTTTAAATCCAGTTTGATTGAGGCTAATTTTAACTTCATAATGTCATATTGTGTGTGTATAGAAAATTCACTTTTATATACAAATATATATATGGGTTTTTTTTGTTTTGTTTTTTTAAAATGATATCGTGTTTTATTGTTGTGTTTTTTTTATGTTTTTAACATAATCAAAATAACCCAACTGCAGTTTGACTAAGACTAATTGGAACGCAATAAAAAAACAAAAAACATATGCCAATAAAACGCCAATCAACCATAAACCTATATCTTGTCTAGAATAATACTGATGTTTGAACGCGTGATTAATACTGGTCCTGAATTTCTCTTTTCATCCTTTATCTCTATCTCTGCATCTTGCATCCGTTTCTTATCAGGGGATGAGAAAGCACAGGATGGCCAATACCCATCCAATCAGCAGCTCTCTTCTCACAGAAGCCCCTCCCCCTGTGTGCCTTATCACCATGGTGACCACCTGGAAGCCCAAAGTTCCACTCGGCTAACAAATCAGCAGTGAGTTTCCGAAAGGCTGACATGGCCACTGCAGCACAAACAAGCAGAGATTTATGGCTGCTCTACTGTAAAGGAGTTCTGGGAAAAACTCCAGTGGCATTAAGTGGTCTCTATGAAATCATTTTTCACGGCAGCCAGAGTTCCATCTGGATAATTGCATTTAATTTTCATTTTTTCCTTTCTATGATTCAGCAGGAGTTGGTTTCTCAAATAGACTAGCTAAAGCGCGTGGTATGTATTCAGCTCTGCATCAGGAGACCAGCATTAATCACCATTAGCTATTAATAAAACAGTAGCTCTCTGTGTATTTGATGATTTAAATATTTACCAACCCAAAACTTGGGACTTTTGAAGAGGACTCTGCTTGCTAACTTGCTAGCTCTCTTTTGTTTTTTTATGCTCTAAATTATTACATTTTTAAATCAAATAAAGAAATTAATTGGCAAATCTACATTTTTCCAGCCTATTTTGGTGCTTACGAAACATTTCTGATTATTATTAATGTTGAGAACAATAGAGCTGATCAAAATTTAGGGATTGGAGTGCGTATAAATAATCTGTGGACATTGAATATCAATAATTATTTAAAAAAAATTATTTTGGCACAAAACAGTAGGCCAATTAGCATGTATGCTAACATTAGCTAAATGTTATTCGGACTATAACTGTGGAACGGAAAGAGCTATCTTCACCAAACTCTGTACACATGCGTATACGCTCAAACTTTAGTCAAATACCAAAAAAAAATGTTGTAGCTCTGCTATTGGTGTATCTCAAAAAACATGTCCGCCATCGGCCAATGAAGTTTGAGCACTTATTAGACAAGGTTAACGGAGGTCGATCGGAATGAAAGTGAGTGGGCATGTTTGACTCATGGCCCTGAAGGTCTGTAAGAATTTTGAAAGAAATCGGCAACTAGTTAGCGCTAACAGGTTTTTTGGCTCTGTAATCACATGGTGATATATATGACCACATACTTATTTTACAAAGGAATTTACTAATTAATTAAAAATCCTACAATGTGATTTTTCTGGATTTTTTTTTCTTATTTTGTCTCTAATAGTTGAGGTATACCTATGATGAAAATTAGTGGGAGAACTTGCACAATAGGTGACTGACTAAATACTTTTTTCCACACTGTATTAATATAATAGTTCATCCATTTCATGTCTTGTGTGTGAGTAAGCATTCTTACTGAGTATTAACCAGTTAATTTCTGTGTGTGTGTGTGTGTGTGTCTGTCTGTGAGCCTATTGTCTATTTTCGATGTGCTTGAGTGTCAGCAATACTTTCAGGTTGCCTTATACAACCTCAAAGGCCTTAACAATGCTCAAACCCCGGTAATTGCTGCTTGCATCTATATTTTGATGGTATACGTTTTTTAGGATTCTTCCACATTTAAAATATCCTGTTGGGAAGCGCATGCACAGTTGATTTTCCCATTTTAGCAACACCTGATGTATAAACAGCTCCTCGCATGAAAATGCCACTTCGAAACTGGAACTGACTTCCAGATAGACATTAACAAAAATCTGATTTTAATTTAATCCATTTTGTTCTTTCATCAGACTCTAAAAAATGCCTTTTATTTGTTATGTGTTTCAGAGAGGCTCTTAGATCTCTACAGCAAGAAGTGAACCGACTGAAGGAGAGACTACAGGGAAATTTGAGACTCTCCAAACCTGTCAGTCCTGTTAAAGTGCCCACTTCTGCCGCAGAAGATACCAGGGATCAGGCTTCCCCACAGACCGCAAGGTACAAGAAATCTATGATTTAACTGTCAAAAATGATGTCACCCATAACTTTTAATTCATAAAGTGATTTTATTATGTTCCTTATTTATTAGGGCTTCAGACAGAAGAAGGCAGCAGAAAGACAGAGGGAGTAATGGAAAAAAAGAGAGAGGAAACTCGCCAAGACCCACCCTGAGGAAAAGATCCGCATCTTTACCTCGACATCAGCCTGAATCTGATCTGAGTATGTTTAGCTCCATATTAATCTTTCACAGTAACAGTTGAATGCATAAGGATGCAAATAGATTTTCTTAACGCTCCTAAATGACACTTGGATTCAGTATTGGTTGTTTGAATCTGAAATTACTTTACCATGTGTTTGATTAACCCTTTAGCGACCGATTCTGAGCTTGTCCACTCTGAGCCACGATTATCAACTAGAAGACATGTCCTGATGTCCCCTATGACATCACGAGGAAGAAGACAAAGCAGAGGATTTGGACTTCACACAGAGGACACCACATGTAAGTAAAGTCCTCATAATTCAACAAGAATGACCAGTTTTTGTATGATGATCAGAAATGCATTTGTGTTCATTTTAATTGAATAACAGCAGGCGGATACAATAACAGTGATGGAACTGAATTAAGGCGAGGGCCAGAACCTTCCTGCCAATATTGCATATCAAACCGCGCTGGATACTTGACACGTAAGCATCTTACCACCATCATGATAATAGGGTTTAAAATGTACTGAGCTCACATAAGTTCATAAATTTTTTTTCTGTGCTTCACACTATTAATTAAAGGTCCATTGAGGAGCAGGAGCTCTCCGCATCTCTCACAGCCTTCCTCTATCCATTGCCCATTGTGTGGTGCATCACAAGCCAATCAAAGAGCTTCTCAACCAGGTTTGTCTTTATATATTAACATTTTTTTTTTTTTACAGTTTGTCCTGAAAATGTAAAATATTAATTTGAATGCAACTTATATCATCAAGAATCATGTCTGTGACTCTTAATTGTTTATTTAGCCAATCAAGAGCCAGTCTCCACCCCCAGAGAGAGTCAGCCAATGAGATCCTTCTTACAGAGGGTGGGTCCTCCCCCAACCGTTCTGGGAGGTGTTCCAGTTGTCCCATATGTGCCCGTCTATCCTTCAACTCTGTGAGTACCTCAGGATAAAGTGGCCATTAGCTTAATTTACTTGCTTCTTGCTCTCCAGATGCTTTGATCAATGAATCAGGCTCTAACAGTGTATGAGAACAACTTCCTCTCAGTCGATGAGTTTTGCAGGCTTGATTAAAACTAATTAAATCATGGAGGAAAACAAAGTTTTAGGGTTTAAACAAAAATGCAAATCATTATCATTATGACCTAAAATTAAGAAATTTGACCCTGAAGACATATTTTTGAAATTGAGAATATTATACATGATATTAAAACTAAATAAAAAAATAAATAAGCTTTCCATTGATGGGATAGGACAAGATTTGGGTGATGCAACATTTGAAAATCTGGAATCTGAGGGTGCAAAAAAAAACTAAATAATGAGTTGTCCAAATTAAGTTCTTTGCGTTGTATATTACTAACCAAAATTTAAGTTTTGATATATTTACAGCAGGAAATTTACAAAATATCTTAAATTTACCCAATATCCTAATGATTTTTGGCATAAAAGATAAATAGATAATTTTATCGCATACAATGTATATTGGATTATTGCTACAAATGTAGCTGTGCTACTCTTTGGTTTTGTGCTTCAGGGTCACAAATAATTCATCAAAAATATCATTTATCAGATTTCAAATCTAAAAGCTTTGAATTGATTTTTATCTTGTGTTGGTAATCTACAGAAATTTGTTGATGGAATGAAGTTTCTAGAATTAAAAAAATAATTAAAAGGGACATTTAAGCCCTAGTGTAAATTAATATTATTTATAATAACATTTATATTTAACAATTTAGTGTTGTGTTTTTTTTTGTTTTTTTTTCAACTATCACTTTACTGTCTTGCTGATTAAATGTATTTACTTCTTTAAAAAATATCTTATTATTATATGTTTCTATAAACATATTGTATTACATAATACTATTTATATATTAATTCTATAATTTAAACTGAACAATTTCTTCCACAACAGACCGAGCATTCTGTGTCTTTTTCCCACAGTTATTTCTCCGGCCCTGTGACGACACAGGCCTACTCACAACCCTTTAACATCTCACTCAGTCCCATCAGAGATGAGAGGCCAGGGGTCAGAGGTCACCGCAGACGCTCTCTCTCTTTGGAGCATCAGGAGCACACTCTGAACAGCTCTCTGACCCGCGCCATCGCGGCAGCTAAAAACATGAGAGAGGTCTCACACCGCATGGCTCACTCTCTGACCTCATCCTGCACCTACTGACATCCGCGTTTACATCTGTTCATTTAGCAGACGCTTTTATCCAAAGTGAAGTTTATTCATTTTTATTAGTTTACAAAAACAACTGTTTTTCTCGTGAATAATGTAGACATGCCATGCTGCAGTGGAAAATGATGGAAAATGTGAAATTTCTCAGGTGTACAGCTACGTTTAGAGACTGGTAGCTGCTTAATGGCTGCTTAAACATTCCTAGTTTGTGCTTACAGTGACCCTCAAAAATATTAGGCCACTCTTAAAGATGTATGCATGGAATTGCATTATAAAGCAAAAAATATGAGAAATATTTTTGTTTTTTTGACATTGTTGGTTAAAAAAAATGTAGGTTTAAAAAACAATAAGAGTTTTAGGAGTTTCCAAACATTAGAACATGTTTATAGCTGTGATGAAATACACTGTGTTAGGGTACAGTGTAAATTTGAGCTCTTCAAGTATCTACTAAAAGCATTTGTTTTGGAGAGTCAGTTGGCTTTATTTTTTGTTATATAATGCCAAGACATTTATGCATGTTTAAATGATCAAATACTAACTGTAGTGCACCTTTTTTAACAGATTTACATGTACTTTCACCGTGTGAAGGTAAACCTGTTTTATGTGCGAGTCTGTCAGTGACAGATTTAAACAATAAGTATAACGCTGCTCTACTGTATATTTTGTATTTAAATTACCGTACTTTTGTGCTGTATTTGTTTACCTAGAATTTCCAAATGTCATGACCTTTTTAATGTAGCCTTAATGCCTGTGTGACTTTGTTGAAAGTTATTAGTGTACGTTTTTATAGGTTAAGCAATATTTATGTGTGTGTGTATATAGCTTTCTGAGGTAAATCTCCTTTTAGTGCTGCTTTGTTAATTAAAATGAACAAATGAATTATTTTGAGCATCATCTAGTTAGGCAAAATGAATGAATAATTATGTTTCTATCATGTGTTTTGTATTTATAGAACTGTACTTTTATACTATATTTACTACTATAAATGTTTCTATAATATTTGACATGGTGTGTGATTTCCTTAAGCTATTTCACCAAGATTTATTTTTCTCAAGATAAAGGACTGGACCTTCTCTTGACCGTCCTGTAGCTGCAAATCTGTGCTGAGAGCCAGCTAGTATATCACGTATTCAGAAACCAGTGATCAAGGTTAGTGGCTAATCAAACAGTCCACATCAATATTCATTTGATATATTATGGAGTTTCCACGATCATGGAAAAGCTGTAGATAACAGGCAGCCATTTCCTCATCTGGAATTATTATATATATATATATAATCATGATCTAGGTAATAATGACAGCTTTATAAATCATACATTTCCATATAAATCAATGTTAATTTGGTCATATAAGAAACAAGGAGAGCATGTCACAAAAATGTACCGATTGCATATATGTAATGGAAGCCAATTTATTAGACAGCCTTTAGTACATCGGTACACATGAAGTATACTTTAGTTTGTGCTTCAACACTCGCAAACATAGAATCCCGGTAAGGTCAACAGATTTAGGACAGACTACGTTCTTATTTATTGATATTCTCTGAAAAATAAATAAAATAGAAATCAATCCAGTCGACACGGCTATACAACAGCAAACCCAAATGAAGGTAATCTTTTAAAAGAAGAGAGAACCATAGAAGCGTTTGCATCACAGAAAACGCATAGTGCAATATACAACCTTTCTGCCAGAACAGAGTAAAGAGGAAACTGAAACCCAAACATTAAAAAGGGGGGGTTGCGTTTCGTTGCAAAGCCATTCACCAGTGGAAGATATAACATTGCACCAGAAAGAAACTATCAGACAGACGAACCAAAGATAGATATTACCTATTAATTTTTTCCCCCAGTTTATCACTACAGCTACAGCTAATACGTCACAAACACAGTGGCTTCACATTGGCAAAGGAAAGTTTTACTACTTCACAGTCAGAAATTGTCACCAGTCAACAGTGAGACGAAAAAACAGTAACATATGGCATACAACAACACGCTACTCAGTGCATGTCCCGGTTAAACATTGTTTACTAACCAATGATAAGACGAGATACAATACTGAAATACAACTGGCCCTTTTTTTGAATTCCTTAAACATCTGCAAGCAACGGCCTTCTTCACACTAAATCGTGAGGTCTCTGTAGAAGGAGACGTGAAAAGAAAAGGAGATGGAGAGTAAACGCTCCCGGACTGAAGGAGGGGTGACGTCCGCTATCTATGTACAGTGTCTCTTTCACGTTTACAGCTTGAGGCTTTGATCTGTTACTCCTTTGGCCTCCTTCCTCTTCATCACTGGAGTCCCAGAAGATGCTCATTTTTTATTATTTTTTTTACTTGCGTTTGAAAACATGTCAAAATGGCCACATAGTAGCGTCCATGGCATGCACATCTAAAATGAAACAACAATTAAACCGAAGCATCTCAACTGGGCGGCAGTTTAGCCTTCAGTGTAGGAAGTGATATGCATCGTTTTGCCTTACTGGTCTATTTGCATACAAACCAGTCCCTCCCCCAACCACTTCTAAACCATTCAAATAAAAGAAAGGAGAAAAAGAAAAAACACACCAAGTTAAATAAAGAACAAACGCAAAAACGTGATCTACCATTTACGCATTCTAGCAGGTTCCATAACATACAATATTACATTTGGTACTTTCAGGTTTTTAAATAGCAAAACGAAAACTCAGTTTTGACAGTCTAATCATTTGCATCCATTGTAAAACAGAAGAATACTTGCAATGAATCTTTAATTTCAACATTATATATATATTTAAATATATATAAATTTATAGAATATTCTTTTTAACTCGTCACCAATAATCAATTTTTTTATTTGTTATTTTTTTCTCTTAAGCAAGATGCATACACAATTTATATAGGAGCGGGTGCGATTTACAGGGCGACGGATGAAGGGAGGGAGAGGGTAACTGGGCGAGGGGGTTGGGGGGAAGGAAGTTGTGATTTTAGCTTGTCTGCTCCTCGTCGGGTTTGTTCATGGCCTTGAGAGCGTCCAGAAGCTGGGTGGGGCCGGTGATATGGGTCGAACCTGCGTAGATGAGCACCGAGGAGAGAAACAAAGAGAAAACTCATTATATTTATACATGTACTGAGATCATATACTGAGAACAATAAAAATGTGTTTTCAGCTGTGTATCTATGATGTTATAGAAAATATATATTATATATACATTATATACACTACTGTTCAAAAGGGTTTAGAAAGTTTTTTAAAGAATTTGATTCCATGAAGACACATTGAATTGATTTTAAAGTGAGAATAAAGACATTTAACATGTTACACATTTAAATGAACTAAATCTTTCTATTTATGTGAGAATACAAATATATAAATATATTTCCAGAACCATTTCCAACTGTGATAATAATAAGAAATGTTTTCACAGCATATTAGAATGATTTCTGAAGGATCACGTGACACTTAAGTGATAAATTAAGCTTTGCCATTACGGGAATAAAATATATTAAAATAGAAAACCATTATTTTACTGTTTTTACTTTAGTTTTAGGCAAATAAATGCAGCCCTGGTGAGTATAAGATATTTTCCAAAAACATAAAAATCTTACCAACCCTTTAGAATAGTAATATATGTACATATGTTTATTCATCAAAACTGAGTTTTGAATGTGAAGATTTTAAAACCGCTAAATTAGGAAATATTTCAATTTGATTAGATAATTAGCTGAAGACACAGCTCCAACACGTCACAAATACTGTACATTCAAACTATCCAAAACATTTGTGCCACAGGGTCATCTAAAAAAACGAAGAAAAAAAAAACAAGGGTATGCACTGAAATAATTAGATTTTTGGTGCCCTGTCGAACAAATGCCTATTCTACAATATTTTTAGCAAAGCTGCATGTTCCCACTACTTGTAATGCAATAAAAAGTGATTGAAAAAACGCTGTTGCATTAACTTAACCAGTGAGGGTTGCCTACAGAAAGAGGCAAATGAATCTTACATCGCTGAACAAGTAGAACTGAATGTATAGTTGCATGCTCAGCTTTAAACATTCAACTAAATTGACTGGTTCGGACCACAGCTGATATAATCTTCTGGGCCAAGTAAATGCAAACACGCAGTTTTGCTAATCGCTAATCAGATTCACAATGTGATTTGTAGCTCTTCAACTAGATGAGCGGGTCTAAACTTAAGATCCATGAAAACAAACCATATTATTGTTCAGTAATGGCTGAAAGAGTCAAGAAGTGTTTCATGTTGCAGTATGGGTTAGGACTGGCATACTGCATATGGTGTGATCATTTACGAACACGAAAAACCAACTGAAAAAGGGGAAATCAAAAGGGATATAGCTTTAGCAGCCTGACACTTGAGTGATGGATACTTGATAGGGTTAAGCAATGATCATTCTCGTACGATGGTTTAGTCAGTAAAGGTATTTGAAAGGACACTTTGTATTACAGGACCTCAATTGCGTGCATTTGTTGGCTATTAAATGTTATGTACTCTTAGTAATGCTTCAGAGAAGCCCGTAGCTGGGTTACAGGAATATACCGGGTTCAATACAACCTCATCTCTATCTACAGCATCTATGATTACCACAGAAAACGGAAGTCTATGGGGCATTGTATTTCAAAAGGTTTAAAAGACTAAAATAAGGAGGTAATCAAAGTATACCTAAAATGTTTAAGTCTTATAGCTGTACTTTCAGAACTGCGTGTACTGTATTTGATTAATTTTATTAATGTAATTCCCCAAAGACTTCCATTTTAAGAGTATTTCGCAAGATAACGAGTTAAAATGTTTTCCTGTGGTAACCGAGAGCATGTGATAAACGTATTAAACCTGTAACATTCATTCAAGAGAAAGTACAACTAATATGTTTTAAATTAATCGCAATGAGTAATTCATAACATTTAATTTAACCACAAGCATGCACAGAAATTACAGTGTTGTAATATAAAGTGTTGCTAAGCTATTTTTATGTACCAGTCATGAACCACAAATTGCATTGATTGATTTACCATGAGCCGTTTAATAGTATAGTAACTTAATTTTAATGCAAAAAACAGCACCTGAGGCATAACATGAAGGTTTCTGAAATATGACATAGCCAGGGCCCAAACTAGTTAGTTTCGAAATGTTAGTGTCTGGGGAAAGCGTTAGTGCTAAAGCATATCTGAAGAACACAGCTACATTTCAAGCTTTGGCATCTGCAGAAGAATTATAAAGAAGGCAATGAGCCAGTCGCTGTCTGGCGAGAGTAATTTAAACATATATTCTTTGCAGACGGCCACTTGGTCATGTAGACGTGATGTGAGGTAGTTTAAGGAATTAGATTAAAAACAAAACCAAATCATCCTGCAATTGGCTTCAATAACTTCTCCAGAGGGGAAAAAATAAAGTTAATATGAGTGATCGTCTTGAATTGTTATTCGGAATATGGTGAGACTTAAGGGTAGATTAAATCTGCGGGAAAATGGAGCTTTAAAAATTAATGATATTTGGGAGGGCAAATGGAGGAAGCCCTTCCTCGTCGGAAGAGGAGACGCCATTGAATTAAAAGGGGCATAGTGAGGAGAATGCAGTTTAATCCACCCAACTGAGAGGATGCGGTCAACAGGGATGGGGTCAGGACTCCTACTGCATCTGTCACTCAAAAAAAAGGCTCCGCCCACTGCAGTTCTGAATGACTCATTCAGCAGATCAATATTGGCTGGTCCCAGTAGAAGGCGGAGCCCGAGTGAGGCAGGAGCCGGACGCCCATCCCTGAGGCGTGGTGGCGTAGTAAAACGGTAGAGTGTGGTAACAGGAGCAAGAAAAGAAAGCCCTTGTGCTGTGGGGGTTCAGAAAGGGTTTCTTTGTTCGGCTGCCTTTACTTTGTCAGAGTGTGATTTCTCTCTCCCACCCTTCCCTCTTTCTCTCTCTCACTCGTCTGAGGGGTCAGGGTCCTCAAAGGACACCCTAGTGGATTCTCGGAAGTCGGGGTGCCGCAGGTCCATTAGAAATTTGGTTGGGGTGAGTGTGTGAGTAGAACCTGCGGAGGAACAAAGGTGGCTTCACGCTCAGAATGAATCTCACACCGCACCTCACGTTCTTTCACCACTGTTAATCTTTATGGGGACAAAAAAAGGGTTAAAAACCATTTCCATTTCTGCTGATCTTGATGTTTCAGAAATATCATCCTAGAACCCCGACAAAGAAATAGATTTTTTTGGAAGCACTGGGTGGACGTATCAGTGATGGAAGACTCAATCAACTAAGAGAAATTAATTCCGCAAATGTTGAGCATTAGAAGTACAGCCAATTGTCCCCTGGAGGTCGTTCAGATGCATTGTTCATCTCTTGGACAAAATTGTGCAAGTCGCACAAATCCACCAATTACAAATTCAGTGTTAATGTAAAATCTTAAATGCTCAAATTGCTTCTCGAAAACAGCAGACTGATACTGTACTTTAAAATTAAATTCTAAAGGGCCGTCCAAAACTCTATGATTTCAATGAGAACTTGCAATAGTTTACTCAAAAATGAAACATTGCTCACCCTCAGGCCACTTAAAGATGTAGATTTTTATCATTACATCACTTGCTCACCAATGAATCCTCTGAAGTGAATGGGTGCCATCAGAATGAAATCCAAACAGCTGATGAAAGCATTAAAATTTTCAAGATGTTTTTTTTAAAACGTCTTGATGATGTATTTGTTCCTTTCACTTCATGAGACATTAATTGTTAGACTGGATTACTTGTGATGTTTTTATCAGCTATTTGGACTCATTCTGACAGCACCCATTCACTGCAGAGGATCCTGAGCAAGTGATATAATGCCAGATATCCCCATATCTGTTCTTTATAAAGAAACGCTCATCTTCATCTTGGACGATCTGAGGATAAGTACATTTAAATCTTCATTTTTGGGTGAGCTATTCCTTTAAGTGCAGTGTGAACATCTACTCGTTTTGGCTGCCATAGCCCTTAAAAGTACGTTTAACAGACAATTCTAAACACAAGTGCACATCTTAGACATACTGTAAACCTTATCACACGCACACAAGACACACACAAAGAAGAACTTACGAACATAGACTTATGAACACATCAGAGGCTCACGACTGCAATTTAAAAGCAGTTAAAACATGACAGGCACAAAATACCGTACAAGACAAGAGCACAGGAAAAATATACAAGACAGATTGGTCTGATTACACATATTATACGACAAAACACATGTATAGTTAAATATAAAGATATCAATCTAAATCTTAAAGGGTGGATGCTCATTTAGTGACTTAGCAGTATCCTCTGCAGACTCACCAACGATGGCCTCCCATTTGCCATTAGCCTGTGTGACCTCATAGGCACAGCGCATCTCGCTAAAGGACGCGCCCCCAATAATAAAGACCATGATGCGAGGGCCCGTACGGTACTCTCCAGGGGTTTTGTTCTTGTGCCAGTGGCCATATCGAGCACTGCCATGGAAAGAAAACAAGAGTGCATGTCAACTTCAAGGTACGGTTTCTTTTTCAAGCCAAAAGACTGACATCATCTGGAGGTATTTATGTTCATGTGATGTGTTTTCAAGTTTTCCTTTCTCTTTGGGGTGTTACAAGTTGTAAGTGCACAGATACAGTCCCTAACGTTGCAAAGAGGACAGTATTAAATGTCTTTACTTTTTTTTTTTGGAAAAGCTGAACTATCTTTCTTCACTTGGCAACTGAAGACTAGACACTACAGGCAATAACATGTTTATTATAATCTACTCTGGTAGCCATTGATAGAATACTATTGGAATCAATGACTATAAGTATCTTCTTACTGTAGCTACCATAGACTGTAAAAGAAAATGGACGTAGTGTCCGTGACGTCACTCGTAGGTTTCTGAAGAGAGTTTTTGAAGCCTAAAGTGGGCGGAGCCGACCGCCGCCATCTTGGCAACGCGTC
>JAUCNO010000425.1:12405227-12417301 GCA_032353835.1 Enteromius viviparus
ATATATATAATGTGTATTTCAGTTATTTAATATTTTAATATATGATCATATATTATATTAATATTAATATTATTATTTTTTTTAATGTTTGTTAATTTACATCTTAAATAATTTTTATATGTATTTTTAAATTATTATATTATTTATATAAAACAATACTATTTAATAATTTTACATTGTAAGTATTTTATAAAAAATTAATTTCAACCACACTTGGTCAATTGGTCAATTCCAATTAATGCACATTTTATATTTTTCAATATTTTATATATCAGATGTATTTTAATTATTATTTTATGATATTATATTCTATTTGTGATAATATAATATTATATAGTTATATAATAATCTCACTTTTAAAAAATATTATTTACAAACATAAATGCTGGTTTATATACATGTGAAATATTTTACATATTATATGTATTATAATCATTTTATTGTATTATATTACATGATGTAATATGTATACAATATAATATCCTATAATAATATAATAATTTAATCCAGTAAATATTATTTAAAAATAAGTTCAAACGTATTCACTCACTTGTAGACATCATTCTCGATGGGCAGCAGGTCATAGGCCATAGCCTGGAAGGTGAGCTCATGCAGGACAGGAGAAACAGGGTCGAAACCTCGGTCCAAAATAATGAGCTGAGAGCGAGCCTTGTCTGGACCCTGCAGAGAGATCAAAGAAAATTGACTTTTGCCCCATGATTAGCACAACCCATTTTCTGATTACCATGAATGCAATACAATAATTTGCCCACAGTAAGATTAGGACAGTTAAGGCTCAATATTGGTTTAATGCTTGATTTCTCTGACCGCCCTGATATTCTAAAATCATAATTGCTTTTTTAAACATTTCACAAAATCTTTCAAGAACGTGCTGAAAGCTGCTTATGTTCCCCTCGAGGTACATGTACCCCTTCTTCTAGCATATTCTTATGTACGTGTATTAACTCCTCTCTCTCCCTGCTGTGCAGTAACTGAGATGTTCCACTCACCTCCCCCATTGTGGGATCATCTGCCTTGTAGGCGTCCAGTTTGTCCTGAAGCAACTGAGCCAGAGTGGCGTTGTCCTTATACTCCCTGTGCACAGAAAATCAGAGTATTAGAGCAGAGAGACTGAACGCGAGACAGCTCTGTTGATCCTGACGAGCAGCCACTTCCTGCAATCTGATCCAGAGATGAGTGGGCATCTGTCTTCTACACTAGTTCCTGCTGTAAGTGTGTGTGTATATAGGATTAATATGATTGCATAATGTGAAAACGGCTTCGTCAGGAACGGATCAGTTATGAAAATGATTAAGACTCTTTGTTTCTCCATCGTTACCCTCGGTATCGGACGGCAGGGTACTCCTTCAGTGTGGCACACAGTGTTGCCAGCTGCTCTGCCAACCGTTCCATCACAGGGTTCTTCAGCTGTGTCTTATGAGGGCTGTAGAAACTCTGGAAGGCATCAGGGTTGTCCAAAGAGAACACCTAAACACACATTCAAACTTGTCACTTGTAGAGCAATAATGTGGACAGGCCATGTGATCAGCTGGTGTTTAGTATCTGTGGCATTTAGGGGCAGGTTTATCTAAAATGGTTTAATATGGTTGAGTACTACTGAAATTAAGTTTAAAACCATAAAAAATGTGTTACTTGAAATAAATATAAAGTGAAAGAAAACATTTTTTTTCAATAAGTTGACAAGGCAACATCCTTTAAATTAATTTAGTTTAACTAGATGTAAATAACTAAAACTGGAAAATAAAAAATGAATGAAAACTAAGATATAGATGCAAAACAAAAAATGACTTTTACAAACGAAGTTTACAATTCATATTAACATGGAGAAAAAATAAATAAATAAATATATATATATATAATTTTCAAGGCTTTTTTTTAATCATATCTACCAAGGGTGCAAAACTATCGACACCCTTAAATATAATCAAAGAAGGCCTTAAAAATAAATCAGCATTTTTATTCTTTTGATCTTTTATTTGAAAAAATCACAAAAATTCTACATTTCATTGAATAATAATAATTTTAAATGGGAGAAATATCACTATAAAATAAAATGAACACAATTGGACAAAATTATTGACACACCTAAAAATTCTTATTAGTAAAATATCTCTAAAGTATATTACCATTCATATTCACAATTTTGAGCACTTTTATTCTATTATTAAATATTTTGAATGCTTTTGTATGCATGTCACATGCTAAATACAGAATGCCACAACTTGTGTTCCTCCCCTCTTCCTGTTTCCAGTCTGGTCTGAGGGATGGTCTTGGAATTAGTGAGTTGCCTCCAGTCTGTGCTTTTATTCCTTTCCTTCCTGTCTTTGTGTTTCCTATGGTTAAATCTCGGACTCTGTCAGACCGTCTATCTATATAGGTCTTCACCACCACCCCTCCCCACCCCCTGTCAGCACACACCGGGTCACATGACCATCCTTCTGTTGAGCAGATGGGTTCCCCTTGATGCTTGTTCCCTCTCATAACCTCCTGTGATTGGCCGAGGCTCTCTGTGGATGCTGCGTCGGCCAATTACGTGCTGCTGAACGAGGCGAGCCTGCGAAGCACTGAGCTGCAGCATCACGCCAGCAGAAACGCATTGCTCCTCTGACTCCACTGAATTGATCATAGCAGACAGCCGAAGCAGCAAGGCATTGTGGGCCAGACTGCATCCCCCCAGCCTCAGTGCTGTAACAGTCTATTTCTGCATTCACTGTGTTGTCTTTGGATAGTTTTCTATACAGATTGTCATTATTCCTATATGTATTTATGTCTTCCCCTCCTCAAATGGCTCACCTGGGACTCATAGGGCAGGAAGGCGATGTTGATCTCATTTAGGGTTTTACAGGTTTTGGAGGCACGGCTCTTCACCACATCATTAAACAAGGGGTCTGGGCAAGCTGAGAAAAAAAAACACATCCCTAGTTGACATAACATTTTAAGCAATGACTGCAGTTTTCATTTATAATACATTTACCCTATTTTATATAGATATAAATATCCAAAATGTCTATTTGTAGGAAAGCTTATTCATTAATTTCTGTCAATTAATTAATTCACTGGATCACAAAACAACTGATTTGCCCTTTATATCTATTGTTACATATTAAAAACTTGCTTCTTGCTGATGGCCTGTATAGTAGTCTAGTTTTGAGTGAGGTCCCATTAATACTGCAGTGTGCATTTCGCTTCCAGAGCACTTGAAGTACAGTGGAGTACCCTCAGATACTCACAGTCAGTGAAGAACACATGAGCCGCTTTATATTTCGCTGAATGGGGATCTTTGAAGTCATTGACGAGAGTCTGCACAGACTGGTAAGAGAAATACAACAAGCTTTAGATAAGACTGTGTCTGTGTTTTGTGGTGTTATAGTAACCAAAGCGGCCAGCAGAAATAACAAGAGTTTCAGGCTGTCTGTGTAGGCTGTGTAAATACTGTGTGTGTGTGTGTGTGTGTGTGTGTGTATATATATATGTGTTAGTGAGTGACATATGTTTAGTGTGTACAGTGTGAAGGTTCCGCCCCCACGATGCAAAACGAACGTCTACACTGTAGTTGTTATTCTGCTTTATCAGCATCTTCTAAAATCAGTGTGTTTGAGTACCTTCTCAGTTGGGGTGATCAGGTAAATAGCCTCCAACGAAGGGAGAGGCTCTCTTCGTTTATTAATGTCTTCGACAACTGCAGAGATACAAGTAGAAACAGCAAGTTAGTCATAGAAGCAGCTCCTCTGATATATTCATTACAAAACGTTTGATTCATTTAAATAATGTAAAGCAAAAGTCTTATGCCATTAGTATTTTCCCCAACAAAAAAAGCTTTTAATTCTGCTATTTCTATCTTTTGAGGTAGCGTGTCAGTTGGAAATATTAGTTTACATTTCCAAACATTATTTTTGTCATTAAATGTAATTATGCAATTATTGTCTGACACCAGCCAGAGCTCCACACAGAGATCTGATCTGATCTGATCATCGTCAGTCTGTCTGGAATCACATGAAGAAACAACAGACTGAGACCGACTCAATCCAGAAGAACTGTGGCAACGTCTCCAAGATGCTTCGAAAAAACCTACATAGAAAGCTGTAATGCCAAATATTTAGTTAATAGACGATAATTAATAAATTAAATCTATTTATGCCATTATTTTTGAAAGCATCCTCATTTTTCAGCATCAGTGTCTAAAACTTTGAACAGTTCTGGAGCTTTCCAGGTAGGTTTTTTTTTTCTTCATCTTGGTGATGTTTCCATGTTCTGTTACTCCATGTGACTCCTGAAAGACTGGATGATAATCAGATCTCTGTGTGGAGCACTGGCTGCTGTCAGACTCCTTGTGCAGACAATAATCTCACTGCATTATTACAATTAATGACAAAAATAATGTTTAGAAATGTAATCTGATATTTCCCTACAGCAAAAGAAAGAAACATATGTTGGTGAAAGTACTAGTGGCCTAAGACTTTTGCACAGTACTGTGTATATATAAATATATATAAAAACTTAAAAGTAATTTTTTAAATATATATTGCCTAACCTGTTGCTAACTTAAATTGAATGTAATACTTTCCAGATCTGTTCTTTTGGAGACATCTCATAGACGTATGTGTTCTTAGTTTATGTTTATTTCCATCTGGCCACTATTTTGTATTATATATATAATGGTTTGAGGTTTAGAGATCAGTTCTAAATCTGTATATTTATTATTTTTGCATCTCATGAGCCATAGACGTCTTCTTAGCAGCAAAGGTGAACTTTTTACTTCATTTTGAGGTCAAAAACTGAGGATTGACTTACTAGTGATGCCCTCTGTCATGATATCAGTCATTTTGCAGCAAGAGGACAGCATCCTCATGCTGAGCTGGTCCACAATCAAAGCCTACAGTGAGCAAAAATAACGAGAGAGTCTCAGAAACCTTGCTTTTGCCTCTTTAAGACTAATTGCTTGCTGTTTCCCCACTTGTATGTCGCTTTGGATAAAAGCGTCTGCTAAATGAATAAATGTAAATGTAAATGTAAACCCACATTACTGCAACAGACAGGTCAGCTGCTTATGCAGACAGTGTAAAAACTGTTATTTATTAATATGGCCACAGAAATAAATGTGGTGTGATACAAGCAGAACAGGATGGATGAAATAGTTTGGGCTTAATTATTCACTCTGATTTCCTGTCTGCGGTTCGGGGACTCAATGAAAGATTAAAAACTGTGGTGCGGTGACATAAGGATAGAGTGGTTGCTATGGTGATGGGGTTACTGAGTTTGTCTTACCTTCCATTCTCCCTTCTTCTTCACCTTCTTGATGACATCATTCATAATCTCTGCAGGAAAAAGAGAAATGTTTATCAAACAGTTGATATTTGTGATTCATACACATTTCTGACTAGTTCCGTTCATGTTTAAACCACAAAAAGATGCAGTATTAATTATAAATATTATTTTAAAATATTTTTTATAAAAGTCTTTTCTATTTTAAAATGTAATTTGAATAAGATGAATTGTCAGCATCATTACTCCAGGTTTCAGCATCATGTGATCCTTTCAAAATTCATTTTTAATATGCACGGGGGGCGAGACTGGCTGAGCTCCACCCAGCTGCTTCTTATAAAACATCACCCACCCAATCACAGAAATAAAGTCACAGCTGGAAATATAAAGTCGCAACTGCAGGAAAATTGTGAGATTTAAAAGTCAAATTCTCAGTTATAAAGTCACAAGTGCAAGATATAAAATCCCAACTGTAAGGATGTATAATTCAAATTGTGAGATATAGTCATAATTATTTTTTTGATTGTTGATTGTGAGATATATTGTGGCTATTGTGAAATCTAAAGTCACACGTTTGAGACAAAATATGACAGTTGTGAGGTATAAAGCCAGATTGGCAGGAATAAAATGGCAGTTATGAGAAAAGAAAAAAAATGATAAAGTTAGTATTACGAGAAAAAGTGGCAATTGTTAGTCCCACCCTAAGAAAAACCATAAGGTGTAATATATAAATCACTCTCCTACATCTATGTTCAGTTATTTCACTTTAATTGCATAGTAAATGACCTGTACATTAAAAGAATTTGCTAAAATACTCATTTTTATTTATTTCAGATGAGGCTGTGAGATATAGTCACAATTATGTGAAAAAAGTGTTGATTGTGACACATAATGACAAGTATTTTAGCTCAAGTTTTTTGTGTGTGCTGTTTGTTTGTTGTCATGACCTGATGCTCCACATAAAAATAAAAGTCATACTGCTCTATATGTAAAAAAAAACCATCCCTGTAAAGTGCATTTGTCATAGATTGGGAAGCTGGGGCGCTATCAGATGTGAGACAGAGTAAGCGTTATATGGCAGCAAATTGAATCTGTTTATCTTCAGAATCTCCTTCTGTTCAGATGCCATGATTGTGCTTCAGACAATCTTAAATGAACATAGCCGATCGTTGAGAATTGAATCTATGTAGAATCTCTGCTCTGTAGTTGATCTCTCTGACTCTGATATAAGTAATCCCGTCATGCAGGGATTGGGCGGAGGCGACCATGTTTGTGTGTTGGGGCCAATATTAGCCTGATTGCATTGCTAGCCATCTGGTTGTAGTGTCAGAATAAAGGCGCTCAGGGTGATTTTGTGGTTTTGACATTTGTGCCGGTGCAGTGATACAGAGTTAAGCTCCCCTGCGGATGAAAACATTGAATCCTGGCTGAATCCAGATGGATTATGGGTGTTTAAACACCAAGCATGAGATTAGCAGGCAGTTTAGCTAACAGGAGATTTAGTATTGATTCCAATAGCAATGAAAAAGCTAATCAAACTGAGAGTAAAGCGATCTATTAAAGCATTGAAAACATATTAGTCAGAATTCTGACATGTTAGAAAGGAGAAAGGTTTTTAATAAAAAATGAATAAATAAAGTATGACTTCAGAGGAAAAAGCAAAGCTTAAAAAAGGCTCAGATACAAGCAAAAACCTACTAAAAAATGTGGGCTGTTTCTTTTTGTAGCCAGAAGAATTCTGAGTAGCTTATATAATTCAAATCCTCAGCAGAGCTTCATTAAGGTCTCATTTTAGAATAAAAAAAAAAAAATTTTTTTTACACAAAAGACGAAGATTTACTATGAAAATCAGGTCAAGGATACCTATGATAATAAATATATATATATATATATATATATATATGTGTATGTTCTAGTGGCTGAGGAGAATGGGTTTTTTGATAGCTAAAGCCGATTTCCAGTGTGAATTATTTATTTATTTATTCGTAATTTAGAGTAAAATAAATATAAATATACACTTCATTCACCAGTTTATTTGGTAACAATAATTTATATTATTTTTATATATATGTTTTGCTTTTGCATGAAAAAAAAATCACTTAAAGCAATTAACTGAGAGTAAAATAAGTTTAAATTGAAGTATTAAAATTGCTAAATATAAAACAAAAACAAACCTATTAAAATATATTAAAATTTTATTAAAATAAAAACTGAAAATATAAGAAAGCTCATTTAAAATACTACAAATATGGTATTAAAAATATCATGTACTAAATCTTATATAAATTGTATATAAATAAGAAAATGACAAAAAGCAAAAACTAAAACTAAAAAATGTAAAATAAATAAATAACTTAAAATATATATTTTACAAATAATATATATTACAAATTACTATGTGGCATATTAAATATCAGATACAAAATCTTATATAGTATAAAAATAATACTAAAATGACACTGCCATTGACAGGGCTGTCAAAATATTTGTGAATTTTTTGATTAATGTGCGTTTGATTCATAAAATAAATTTTTAGAAATTCCATATCCTTTAGTCTTATCCATTATTTCCTTGAATGAGTTCAATAAGTATCTATGCTTTGTGTGTCTTTATGTTCTACTACTATTTTTACTAAAAATAACACCAAGGGCACACACTTTCAGAGGTATACGCTGGGTCACATCGTTCTCAGCTGTCTCCAGAGGACACTTCATCCAGTCACGTGACATTAGCACAACCCCCCACTGGCCTGAGTTCACTTCTGACCATGTTCAGCCTCCAGGACTAAGGTAAAAACCATTTTACTGTACAAATGGGGGTTACTGATGCGAATGAGGGGAAAAATACAGGGAAGGACGAAATGAATGTCAAACGGCCTCATCCAAGGCTTTTGCAATGTGCACAAAATCCCAATCAGTATGCGTTCGAAACACCATCAGCATGCAACCATGCATTTTAGACATTCTTTTACAGACTTCTCGATGTATTGATTTAGCTTCCTTGCTGATGTGTAACCTTTTCAAGAGATGAATTCCTGCAGTGCAGTAGAAATCAACTGGATTAAATCATAGCGCACACAGACGGCAGGCCAGGTCTCAGTTAATGACATTTATTTCTTTTCCTCCTCATATTGGGTAATAAAATGTATTGCAGTCTATCAGCTATTTGTCACTGCAGGCCAGATCGCCTGAATGCTGATTTCTCAGAAAGGCGCTGATAATGTGTTTGGGTTTCCCTGGTTTTGTAAAGTCACTAATGCAAGATAATTATAAATCAATCAAACAGTTAATTCAATATATATGCAGTAAATAAAAGGTCCAAATAGGCGATAATATATAATCATCTGTACACTGCAGTAGCATCGGACTCAAACATTTACAGTTACATAGGTATAGTTTACCCAAAAATGAAAATCTGCTGAAAATGTTATCAACCACAGGTCACCCAAGAGTTTTTTCTTCATCAAAAAGAGATTTTGAGATATTTAGCATCACATTACTAGCTCACTAATGGATCCTCTGCAGTGAATGGGTGCCGTCAGGATGTTGATGAGTCCAAACAGCTGATAAAATGCAAATTACATCATAACCCACACTAACTCAAGTCCATCATGTTTGTATAAAAACAACAACAAAAACATTTGTGCATATTTCTCTCCTGATTCAGACAAGACTTAAGTGCAATATTAAGGATAAAGGACTCGTATTTTAACTATTTTTTAACTAAATTAAAAATTTCAGTTTGGTTTTAAAACTGAATCAGACATACATATTCGCCTTGTTCATGTCAGACTGATTTCTCCATCACTTCACAAAGAAGTTAAAGGACACCCCCACAAGAGCAATATATGGTACCACACTGTTTCTGTCTCATGCTCTTTCACTTAAACACTATACTCTCTCCTGAGTACACCAGCTGGAGTCTCATCTCACTTCAGCTCTTCACTCTTCATACTTAACCTTAATGTATATGTCTTAATTAATTAAGCACAAACTGTGCTTTGGTAAAAGTAGATGTTTGGTTAAACTAAGCTATATCTTGCAGCTGTAATCAAAGATTGCTTTAGCAGGGAAGGACGTTTTGATATGATGCAATCACTGTGTTTGACTGCTGGTTATGTCTAGGCAATATACTGATTCACTCATAATATACTCTTGATGACTTTGCTGGCTATTTCCAAAAGCAAGATTGTAAATGATGTTAATGTGCTTTAGCGATTGCGTGCATGATTATTAGCTTAATTTCATAAATTGTTCACGAAAAATGCCATTTATTACATTTCTGAGTGATTAAATCAGATATGGATGTACAGTATATCAGCATCATATTGATTAATATTTGTGTCATTTGTGGAATATTGAAAATTTAATTGAAATTAATAACATTTTGACTGTATTTTACATTGAATTGTACCAGCTATGTGTTCAAAATGACAGTTCCTCTACTTAAAAAAAATCACTCTTGTAGGCCATTTCAGAGCAAATACATAATAAGATAAATATTGCTGTCAAAATGCAGTTGCATTTCTGATCAGTGAAAAAAAAAAACTATAGCTGCTCATCGCTGCAGATTTAACCCTCCATATTCCCAGGCTCCCTCAGGGCACTCTCGTTTCATGACCCACTTTTATGCTTAGTCTCTCGGGATTTTTACAACCATTTACCTTAAAGAGACAGTCTGTGGTTTTTCTTATCCTTTTGGATCTGCTTTGATTTTCTGGCATGAAAACTAAACCGAGAAGCCATTCAAGTTTTATGTTTTCTATTTATGTTGCATCACTTGGTTGCATCAGTGACCTTGGTGCTTTTCTCTTATTTTTCAGCCAGGCTTTGCTATTAATATCTGCTGCGTAGGATTGCAAACAGAAACTGAATCATGTATTTCTTATAGAGGAGTTTTATATTAATATACAGAGGCTTTTTGAAGAGAACTGGTGTTGTCGGAGCATCTCATCCATACTGCAGTGCGGTCTATGCGCATAGTGTCAGATAATGCCCCTGAGAAGGTGACTATGCAATGTTGCCCTTGTGTAACAGACAGAAGATGCTCTGCTAAACCCCAACAAACGTCACAGAGTCCAAGGACAGAGCACACACACACATTGACTCGGATGCTGTCCTCCTGGTATAGAATTTCAGCATGCTGAGTCACTACTCAACACACCCGCTCAATGAATGCACAGAAGAGCTTTCTGTGGAAGGAAAAGTGATGCTGAAAAGACTTCATGCCAGGCATAATATTATAATTCAGACTGATCCTGACATGCCAATAATTAGGATTGTAAATTAAACTATCATTCATGCTGGGGCCAATTTATTTAATATTTTTGTATTGGATGGTGTTGAATATCATTTGTGCATGCTCATTTTTACTATATGTTATCTAAAAAAGTCATTTAACAACACCAATACAGTTAATATTTAATAACGCCAATAAAATAAAAAAAAATCTAAATTATTTATGTTTGCATATTTTAAACTATAATTATGATCATTTATATAATATACATGAAGAAATATTATTTTAATATAATAATATTTTAAACATACATATAAAATAAACAAGGAATATAAAAAATATTGTTGATCAAGATAAGAAAAAAATATTACTGTAAATATACATACATACATACATTTTTTATTATGGCAAATAAAATATATAAGGTCAGTATTTAAATTCTACACTTTTGGCTGAATAAACAAAAAATAAATTATAGATAAGAAAGAATTCAAATTAATTTTGTGATATGATAAAATTATTTTAAATTAAATTGCATAAAGTATTGTTGTTAATATTTTTATACGTTTTATTGATTGTTACAAAAAATAACTTTTTTGATTTTTTTATGTTAGTGTAAAAATATGTAAGTTAACATGCACATAGATCCAAAGACTAATAATGGATATGGTATTAATATAATGTAAATCCCTAACTGTAAGTCATATATATATATATTCACATATTCACTGCTTTTTGTTTGGAAATCTGAAATTTGTTAGTTTCACACAAAATGTTTTCATTTTAAATTTCCATACCTGCATGTTTTCTATTTTACAGTATGTTTGTACTCTACTGTAGTAGTCCATTTTAGCTCTCTGTTGCTCTCAACATCTTTTATCCTGAGGTCTGATTTATCTTTCCCAGAGCTCTCCAGTCAGGCTCATTTTCATAGGAAAGCAATAAACCCACTCTCAACAGGAGGAATTCTGGATAATGTATTCCAGGAGACTCAGCAGAGAGCTTGAACGAAACATTATCTTTATTCTTTACCATTAACTTAAACATAAAATGCATCCTAAACCAGATCATGCCATAAATAACCACAAGGGAGAAATTATATAATTGCATGCTCGTGGCTGATCTAAATAGAAATCTATAATTCATTTCGACTTTTGGTACACTGTGCAGAGATTGGAGATGTTACACTGGTCTGTGCACCCTTGCACAAAGATAATGCAACACCCAAATGTCAGGGCGAGTGCAATCATGGATAATGACAGTGGTGCATTTCAGAAATGGAGACAGCCATGAGGGTGTACAGTAGACTAATAGTCAGCAGCGTCTTTAACACAGTTCCCGGCTTGCCAGAATTGGTCTTTGGGATTAAAAATATAAGTCGCTGTCAGCAAACATCTAAAATAACTAGAATACAACAGAATGTTCACATAATAATTTAACATTTTAACTCGATTACGATTAATGAACGATTATTTTATTTTTTTGCCCTCATAGTTCACTGACAAATCTTGTACAGTAAATATGCTCACATATTACAAGTGAGAGATTTTTGA
>JAUCNO010000425.1:12432414-12454814 GCA_032353835.1 Enteromius viviparus
AACACTTTTATTTTTGTCAGTCGTGGGGCGGGGCTTGCTGTTTTAGTTGTAATCTCAAATGTCATTGGTTATTCCCCCTTTTCCGGATGTCAGTTTTGGATGCCTGTTATAAGATGATTCATTCACTTCACCTGAGACATGGCAATGGGTCATATGTTAGTTATTGTTTCATTCAGGTAAATGTTGACTTTCACAAGACGTCGTAAAGAGGAATTGTTGTTCCTCAGTTCGTTTTGCATATTGATTTTAAATGAACATCTAACAAAGAACTTTATGTCAGATCAATATGTACAGCAAACATCCTGAGAGCTCTAGCTTACCTCCAGGCTTTTTAAGATCCTGAAGGTGAAGTACAGTGCCTGGCTTGGTAACAGCCCATAAAAGTCACAAGTGTTAGAAGTAGGGTCTAGTTTCTGTAAAATAAGTTGCAAAATACTATTCCTGCATGTTCAGCATTTCTGTTTTGAATGAGTGGGACAGAAGTGCAGCTTCATTTACTACACAAATACTGAAGCGTTTGTGACGCTTGTGCTGATTTTACCCTCTGCCACCTTAATAGATGAGTACATGAACACATGAACAATCTCTAGAACTGCTCGGAGAGTCTCTTCATTTAGAATTTTACCATTTCATCATATATCATATATACAATCATGTTAAACCGAACCTTTATTTTGACGGGGTGGTGGGAAGTTTGAAGTAACTGACAGAAATAGATTACTTAATGTAATGATATTACTACTGCTGCTAATAATAATAATAATACTATTATTATTATTTTTTAAACAATATTTTCAAAGGAATATGTACTACAAAAATATTTACCAGAATAAATTCAACTGAAAAATGTCAGTGAACTGCTAAATGCATAATTGGTTTTATTTTTGATTGATTGATTTATTTATTTATTTATTTATTTATTTAGTTATTAAATATAAAATCAATTCAATTGTTTTGATTTATTTAAATTTAATAAAACCATTAAAATGGAATCCCTGACATTAATGAAAGATTACATTTTTGTCAAATTAATTTAAGGGGGAAAAAATTGTTTCCTTTTTAATGTAATTTTTATTAAACTTTTAATAAATTAATGTTAAATAAGTTTTGTGAATTCAAGTAATTAGACATGCTTTTTGTAAAATAACATGTAATTAAACTAAAGAGTCTAAATCCAGACAAATTAAAATGGAAAAATGGAATTCGGAAAAAAAAAAAATGGCATGCATTTCGTAGGGCCCCACATGGGGAATATCATTTGCCTTTGAGGCATCAAGGAAGGGCTCTGCAAAATCCCTGAAACCTGCCTAAAGCCGAGGCCAGACAAGACTTCAGGTAGTAGCACTGCATACGTGAGAACACAGCTCTGTGTTTTTGCTAGAGGGTTACCAGAGGGCAAGGATCAACCACATGCAAAACTGTAGGGTTACAGCAGGTGCTCAAAGTGCTTGGGTTTTATTACAGCATTGGAAAGAAATCAAGATGAGTTATACACAAAGGCCTTTCTAAGAGCCTAAGATAAACAAACCACAGATGAGTGCTATTTTAAGCTGTTTGAGTTTGAACTCGCTCAATGCATGTTTTAATTGATTTGTCTAGCCTTCAGGGAAGGGACTAAACCATTGGAGAGTTTTAAACTTTGGGGATTAAATGCAAATGTTGCATTCTGAACATTTTTGTTCATCTAGTAACTGTATTCTAGTCATTGTTCTGACAGCCTGTGGTGCTGGTAAGTTATTGGTTTTGTTGTAGTCATACCTGTCTCATTGGCAACTGGGACACTTGGTAATCAATCATATCACACCCATTATGACATCATAGTGTGGTGTCTAATGGCAGAAAGGAAAAAACAGGTTTTAAAATTAAAGTAGTGATGAATGTCAGTGTCATAAATAGAATTGCGGACACTGTTGACAGTTGCAATACACAATCCAACACAATGATATCAGTTCAGCTAAAATTTAATATCAGCCTTTGCGCTAAGTAATAGGCTCACTGTGATGTCTATCTTGAAAAAAAACAGCAGTACAGTGTACCTGAACAGCAGTAACTGTTCTTATTTATCTTTATTTTAAAATGTCTAAATGAGTGTCTCTTTAAATAGATTATGCTTTTACATCACCATAACCTCACCTTCCCATATAGGCTTAATTTAATAAATCAAACAGATTCAGTAAGTTAAAAAAAAAGTAGGGCTGTCAAATGATTTAAAATTTTTAATCAAATTAAACAGGATTTTCAGTGGATTAATCATGATTAATCACTATTTGCAACGACACCTGAATCCTAACCATTTTTTTTTCTGAAATGCATACCAAAAGATAAATAACAGGACACAGATACATTATTTTTATAATATGTCTATAATACGCGGCGACTGTGCGTTCATCACACAGGCAGCGTTTGTCGCGCGCAGTTGAACCGAAACTATCACGCGAGGCACTGCCGCTCCAGCGCTGCCTTGACCAAAGTATTCACAACGGCACTGTCAGCAAGACTGACAGACTGTGACACTTCTCTGCAGACAAAAAGTAATTAACGCCGTTAACGCGTTATTTTTGACAGCCCTAAAATAAATAAACGAAAAATCTCACCTAGAACTATACTGCTGTAAAATACATGAGCGCATTGGTACTACATCATAATATTGAAGGTTAAAATTAGCTGATTTGTTTACAAACACTTTAATTACATTCAATAAAGTCTTAATAATATTAAAGCTAAAACACTAATTAACTTTAAATTCATACTTATATTTCTACTCCATTTAGTTTTTTAAAATATAAATATTTAAATGGTGGTTGTCATAAAAACTATATCTCTGATAGCAAAATCATTATCTCTAGGGTTAACTTTTCATTGAAAAAAACTGTTGGAATACGGTAATAAAAAGTAATTTGTTTTTTTAAACGAAAACGCACTATTATAAGCAAATAGTAACAAATCACAGAGCTTATTGCGATTTATTGGATGGAAGGTGTGCTACAATGTTCAGTTTATTAACTGAAAACAGGCTATACTAGATTTTAGACACCGTTTTGTAAAAATGCGAATTGATTACAATAATAAAGCCCTAATACTATACTTTACATACAAATACCTACACCTTTCAATCACGTTAATCAATTTCCATTAGTTTTATACTGAGCTAATGAGCTTTACCCTTGCTAAAACCTCTATGCATTTACTTTAAAACATATTTAATATATTTATTGAGCCATTTGCTTCATTGGGTCATTCGCCGGCCCCTGCAGTGTCGACAAAACCTGACACGCACTGACACACAAGCACACACCTCCAGCTGAACAAGTCCCAGAGGTCAACTGTGGTCATGGAGATAAGCTATCATTCATCATTGTGGCAGGCGGCGCCCCTGAATTAAGCTCATGGTACAGTTATAACCAGAGGAAGAGGGTCCATATCAGCGCTAAACAAAGCCGTCTCAGTGATAGCGGGGTCAGTGAGAGCATGTGAGCAAGATTCTTAAGCTCTCCTGCTCATTTGACCTGCTCTTCTTTCAAACATGATCACTCCACATTCATTCAGCTTTCACATAAAACAAGATCTGTCATGCTGTAAAGCAGCCTTGAGAGTGCTAATGTGCTTGACTACATTTTACAAATGTATGAAAAATATAGTAAAAAAAAAAAAAATGAGGGAAATAATGTCATTTTTAAATCTAACAATACACAAAGGTGTTCTTTATCTGAATGCGTCTACTTCTTTACAGTATGCAAAAGGAAAAAAATGTTCTGGTATCCACTTTCCTATCCCATGAGGCTACAGAGGAGGAGTCATCATTGGTAACGTTAACATTGCTGACGTTGTAGTAGGTCAAATGACAACACAACACTGCTGAGGTATATTCAAACAGTATTACACACATGCCTACAGATTTACCTTTTTAACAGTTGAGAAGTTTGAAAGTAGACATATTCTTACAGTTATTTAAAAAACAAAAATACAAAATGGAAAATTGTGAATAAACTGAATATTAAAAAGGAAAATATTGCTAAGACTTGATATTATACATCAGGATTATCATGATATATATATATATATATATATATATATATAAGTGCTTTCAAAAGTTTTTGTTTACATAATATATGCATGTGTACTGTATTTATTTATTATATAAATATGAATTCACACACATACAGTATATATATTTAAAATATTTGCATTTGCAATATATGCATTTATATTAATATTATTATATTTATATTATACATAAATATGTAAACAGACATTTTCGTAATTATATGCTTGCATGTGTTTTTATTTATATATACATAAATATACACAGTACACACACATATCATTTTAGATGCAATTAATCATTTGACAGCCCTAATATCACACACACACACACACACACATATATATATATATACCTTTAGATATAGAGAAACAGAGTGACTTTCGAAGTTCAAGTCCATGCGAGGTCATCTCAAATGTACAGTGTATTTTTGTGAGATAGATTTTTTTGCGCACTGACGGCTGATCTTATTATGAGCAACACTGTTCATCTGTAAAGGATGCAGCCCTTAATGAGGTGAGTAAAACAGCTGCTCTCTGCACCACTAAATTTAGGCAGGCAAAATCACACACGCATAAACATGTGCACGCACAAATACTCATGCGCTGGCAGTGCTGGTACAGCATAATTAAAATATTATTCATTGCATTTGATTTGCAGTTAAGGTTAAATGGTTGCATATTATTTATTCCTCAATTAAACAGCACATGTGCAAAGGTGAACACCATTAAATTGTAAATACTTGTGTCAACAGTTTAGCTGTTTACCCCCCCATATTTTTAGCAGTGTGGCATTATTAAATGGAAATTGTGCCCGTGGCGGAAACTAAAATTTGACCCAGGTGAAAATACAAATGAACCCAGCTGTCATTTGCAAAACACAAGCATTTCATGAATGCAGGAATTATAAGAAACAGCTGCCATGTAGCAAACAGACAATCCGTGATAGGCTACTGGTAATTCAACGCTCAACTCAAGGCCCCCGTACATAGATCCTCAGGGAAATTCTGTGCATTCTATTCAGACTATGAGCAGCATTCGGCATTTACAGGTCTGCTTACCAAAAAGACTGGCCAACTGATAAATTGGTTTACTGATACTGCAGATATCTTTCTATTAAAAGGTGAATGTAGCCAGAGAAAGAGTGAGAGAACACAATTTCATCATGCACTTACTCAATTTACATAGCCAATGTATGGCTGCACAATTTTTCTACAAAACAGCAATAACTGCACAAATGTACCTTAATACAGGCCTACTGTGATGCCTGCAGCGCTGGAGGAAGTACTCCAGTTTCCCAGTGTGCAGCCAATGTGGAACAACTTATTAAAATATTCTGACAGTGCCACAACATCACTACTGAAACTACATCAAGGACAAAATAATCTCAGTGAAATCATTAATAAGTTGAAACAGTTCAAATAAATGACTCATTAAAGTCCTTATTTCTTTCCATCTCAATAATTCAGAGTGCATCGCAACCATTAAATGATGAGTGTCTCCATTATTGTATGTAAACAGGGAATGAAATATTGATAAAAGTAAGAAAAGTAGTGAGCATGTTAAAAAAAAAAATCAAAACGCATTTAGAAATGCCTTCAATTGATCAAACGTGTCAGCAAAGACATTTATTATTATAATAAAATATTTCAAATAAATGATGTCCTTTGAACTTTCTATTCATCAAAGCATCTTGAAAAATGTATTATGGTTTCAACAAAAACCTTTTTTTTAACTTCGATGATAAGAAACGCTTTTTGAGCACAAAATCAGCACGACCAGAATGAATTCTGAAAGATCGTGAATTAGACTGGAGTAATAATGCTAAAAAACATAAGCTCTGTCATCATTTTAAAATCTATAAGAATAGAAAACATTTATTTGAAATTGTAATACAATTTCAGGATTTTTACCGTATTTTTGGTCAAATAAATGTAGACTTGGTAAGCGTAAGAGACTTTTTTCAGAAACTTTCAGTCACTTTTTCGTGTCCTGAATCTAGCAGAGAGCTTGAATCCTTCTGAAACCTGGACAGATAGAGGTAATCAAAACATATATCCCGTTCTTCTCAATCTCTCTCTCCCTCACTCATACACACATCAGCGGGAGCTGAGTTTGATCAGTGGCAGGCGCACACTTCCTTAAAGGCTGCCTAATCTGAGGGAGTCAGGTGTTTGTACCTTCTGCCAAAGCTTTGGCGGAAAAGTGGAGCCGCGCAATCTGACAATGCTCCTCTGACACAGTTGCCTAGCAACGGCGAAGCCTGGGGTCTCAAGCTGATGGTCTCAAGCAGGATTTATCATCTCTGACGACTTTTATTTGATCTAGACAGATTAACGGGCCCTGCGAGGAGCGGAGGACACACAGGCGTATAAAACCCCCCTCCATAAACACATATTCCAGCATAAACAGCAGGCGCGGATAACAGATGTAGAATGTGTCGCTGGCAAGAGAAGACAGGGAAGCGAGAGTTACCTTTCCTAAGATCTCCCTTTCCTTGCTCCGCAGGCTGAGAGATCTTATACATTCGGCGGTCGCCTTTTGCTGCCAAGTGCGGCTGATTTTGAGGAGATGAGAGCTCTGGTCTTGGCGTGGTGTGATGAGCTGTTGGGAGACTAATTGCAGAGTGTAATCTGCTCTGATTAGCGGGAGAGGAGCGGGCAGGTGTGAGCACACACACATCGGCTCAGGCCGACGCAGCTGCAGCCTGACCGCGTGCCAGATAAACAAAAGGCATGAGGCCGAGGCCACGATAACACGCGTGCAAGCACACAGTCTCCGTCGCTATCCTCTGCTAATTAACCACCAACACACCTATCACACTTAACCGCCTGCCATATGTTTACATCCAGATGAGTTTTCATCTCAGCTACCTTCCCAGGAGCGCAGTTCACATCCAATTCTAAAGCGGCAGTGACAAACTATTTAGGAGCACGCACGGGATGCAGGCAGCGCATACATCTTGTTTAGATTTCTGTAGCGTTGTCCTGGGCTAGGAAAGGCGCAGGAAAACACATGCTGTGCTTGAGTCAGCAGGATCTGGGGCTGGCGCATTAAGTTATCACGCCTCGCTATCCCTGCCCACAGCTGACACAGGCAATTAGAGTTGAGGTTAATATCGCACAGCCACGGACCAAAAAATGCATATCTTCCTATCCCATCTCTCTGAGGTAAGAAGGCCGGGTCCTTGCCAGAATTAGTGCAGGGGCAGCACACGCCACGCCAGGGAGAATATTCCACGGCCTTGGCGTAACCTTGAAGTTCTACGGCTTGGTTGAAATACCAGGGTCGGAAACAGGTTGTGGGCATAATGCCACCAAAATGAACACATTTTAAGATAAGGGGCAAAAAATGTTCCTCTGCAATTCTATTATGATAGAGTTGATTGCAGCGTTACATTCAGGCTGTGGCATTACACATTTCATCAGATTTCTTTTTGTGCATTTTTAATTTTAATTTTTTATTTTTATTATAGCATAACCAAATACTGCAGTTTCTTATAAATGCAATAGCCAGTCACCACTGAAAACACTGGAGCACATGTACAAACTGCAAAAGTCCAAGTAAGAAATTAATTTAGTATTTTATTAATTTTTGTATTTTATTGATAAAAGTCTATAGTATTCTGACTTAATTAAGTACCAGGTTAAATTGAATTATTTCACATAAAAAACAACAGACAGAGAAAAAAAAAAGCCACTGGAAATCAACTCAATATCAGTTCATTTCTGCCCCTGTTCTACACACAATCATCTAACCCAGAGTCTTAACCTTCTAGAGCATGCGGGAATGCTTTCACATAGTTCTCTGGCGTGGAAAGTGTTTGCAGAGAGAACGAATCTACATTCCAAACAGACAATGGCTGGCCAGAGGTCCATCTCTTTATTTTCCCTTTGGCGTGTGTTGTCGAGGCATCTGAAGACCTGTGGCTCTTTCACTTATCTTTAGCAAACACTGGCGGAGGCTGACTGTCACAAGCCCAAAGTTTGTTCTTGTTGATAATGTCATGGCAACACAGGGAACGAGAAAAATTGCACTCCAGCTGGGATGGTGGCAAACACGCTAAAAGCACACTAAAAAGACTTCAGAGATGTTTTTGTGTTGCTACCAAAAACACAAGAATGAGGAGCCAGCAATCATCACTTTAGAATCAGTTACGCCACATCACAGCACATTTTCGGGTGAAAAAAAAGTATAAAACTATTTTAAAATAACATATTATATATAAGATAGTTTTTGGTTTTAGCACAAAATTGTCTCTTGCTTATTTGTTGTTATTTTATGTCAGTAAAATATACTTTCCCCCCCCCAGGATTTCTCCAAAAATAGTTTTTAACATCAAAATGCAAAAAAAAAGTCATAAATAAAAAAAACATAAATAACAAAAACACATAAATTCTTTTGCTCATGTACAACCTCACTGAAAAAGATTCTAACAAAAGTGCTACATTTTAAATTCTTATTGAGCCATATTTTTTACAGAAACCACAACTTCCAGCAGACAAGTCATCTGTATGCAAGACGAAGCACATTTCTTCAAGATCTGTGGAAGAGATCGTGAGAGAAAAGCTGTCTAGGGTCATTTGTAGGGTTTCAAAGTCACTCTGCCCTCTGACAGAGAGCGTTTGACAGGTGCTGCCGAGGCAAAGCTTGCCGCAGGAGAGAGAAATGATACCGTCCTGATTAGATCGTCCACCTTAGGGAAGTTGCTGATGCACAGAAATTCTAAAAGAGAGGAAGAGGAGGACGAGGGTGGTGGGTAGGTGGGAGGGATTGGAGAAAGACAAACCAGAAGAGCTGTCAAATGTGCAACGTTTCTTCCCCCCATGTCGCACTGTCCCTCCTCTGGTGTGGTCTGGTGTGTTACCCCCAGCGGAGACGTCTCAGTGCGCTGTGTCAGTCAACAGAACACAAAACTGTCAGGCTGCACGCCGACCTGCCAGCCCATGTTACCCCCACATCAAAAAAAATAAAAAACCAGACGTTTGAGAAAATAAAGCACTCTTGCGTAATCCACCGAAACTGAAATTCGCACTTGTTAACCGGGAATGGCTCCCAGAGCACTCCAAGCCCTCTCCCAATCAAGAACCGATCCTCATCTGGCATTTTATTAAACTCAAACAAGCATTACAATGCACTGGCTCACACGAAAGCGGAGTAATTCGAGGGGTTAGGCTCATCAGCGCTGGTCGCTTCTCTAAAGTCATTAATGAGGGCTCAGGCCAGGCTCAGGGCTTTCCACGAGTCACTAACACTCCTACAACCCCTCTTCATTTGATGAGCTCGTTCATAAAGCCTGAGGAGCCAGGACGCTGCTTTAGAAACGGTCCCTTTTTCCAGGCTAAATGAACAGTTATTGAGTGAAAACAGGTCAAGTGGACTGGGGGCACACTGCTAAGTAAAGCTAAAGAGAAAAGTGTTATAGCGGGGGGAAGAAAAGAGCGGAGCGGAGTACGTAAGCGTGAAAGCAGAGGCGGACTGGCTGCTGCTCGGCATCTATGGGAAGTGGTGGCAGCACAGAACGAGGTGATTTGCACATTAAAAGCAGCAAATGCAGCGCAGCTTTGAGGAAGCCACCAGCAAAGAATTTACACTCTCTAAATAAATAAAGCATGTTGACAAAAACCCTCAACGTTCAGCGTGATAAAACACTTTCGCTTGAGTAGTAAATCGATGCAGAGTCAGTGCCTGGTTGTCAACAATGTTTTGAATGTGTTTTGACACTGAGAGGTGACAGTCATTCACTGAAGACACATTCTGCCTTGGGCTTGTGATTGGGCACAGGATGCGTGTGTGCGTGTGTGTGTGTGTGTGTGTTTGTGTGTGTGTGACGAATAGAGAGAATGATACAAACCATAGCGCGCTGAAAATGAAGCTGAGAGCCACCCCGCTGCACAAGAGCCCCGTAAAATACAGTTGTTTATATGCTCGACAGCAGGGCTGTGCCCTCCCTGACAGAACAAAAATGAAAGCAATATCAATGAAATATGACACTGATGATAGATCGGGAGAGGAGATGGAAATGACTTGATTCTCCCGAGTTTTCCGAATGAGATCCGGTCTGTGCGGATGTGTTCAAGCTGAACTCTGAGATGGCTCGCACTTGTCAGGTTTCTCAAACAATCAGGGCATCAGCTCCGGTGGGAGTTGTCTGAAATGAGCAGAAAACTCAGCAGGTTTGTATGAAGCCCACGGCGGAAGTGCGGTACTGTTAATAAACCGCCTCTGAAAGCTACGGCTAGATCCGAAAACCACTTACTCCAACTACATAAAACGCTGCCGACTGTTCCAATCAGCAAAACTCCGCATTTTCTCTGAAAGCTGACTCCTACATGACCTGTGTGTTTATCTGTGTTTGTGAAAGCATGTGTCCCTACGTCCTTGGGAAAACAACCCTCGTTGTAAGCAGGAATAGACTGTGTCCACTAGCTGTATAGACAGAGTTCTGAATGCCCTTGATGCCTGCAGAACAGGGGACAATAGGATCAGTTTGAACAATGCAAGCCCTCTTAACAACACTGATCCAGTAGCCCCAGAACCACAGTTGGTCTTCACTATGATCACACCACACACACATGTTGGTTTTTGTGATTTATGGGGATTCTCCATAGGTGTAATGGCTTTTATACTGTACAAACTGTATTGCCCTACACTGACCCTACACATACAGTAAACCTACCCCTTAGATTTAAAAAAAAAACGTCATCATAAAACACCTATATATTGTAATACCTATGTCATATCAATGTCATAATACAAATTGGTGTCCTCATAAACCACATAAACTCGCACACACACACACACAAAGCCACCAGGGCTTCAATACAGAGGAAACTGCCTGATTTCTTCTCACTTTAAACGATTAATAATTCAAGTGTTGAATCTTAGAAGAATCAAATCTTTTCTAGAACGAAATTTGACATCAGTTGATTCGTAAACTAGGAATGCGGAACAGTGATATATTTTAAAGTATGACAAATTTTAGACCAGTATATCATGTATTGCATTTGTATATATATATATATATAGTGGTGACCAAAATTTTTTAAAAAGTTAATACTAAATTCTAGGGATTTGAACAACCCCCTAGCATTAATTATAAGCTATAAAAACTGTGACGTGTTCACAAACAAACGTTTTTTAACATTCTGTAAAACAATAACACTCAGTAAGCGAGCATTTTGGGGCACAATCCTCCATTGTGCCTGTAGCACAGAGCCTTTTGACCCAGGTGTGAACTTGAGTGTCAGTGCCATTCTAGAGTCTGTTATTATTTGATCGGCAGCGGTCGGCTGGGGACATAATTCCAGTGCATTGGAGAGCCGGTCGTGCACTCACACTGGACCTAAGTGGCCAGCCATTTCGGCAGCAGCTACACTTCTCATTTTTCTCAGCTGGAAACCCAAGTGTTTACATCAAATTTACAGTTATATTTTCTCTCTTGTGCCGCCAGAGAGGCACTAAAAATAAGGAGAGACTGTGCAAAAAGAAAACAAAACCAAGAGAAAAGGTGGTCTAGAAGGGGACGGAGTTAATTTTAGATTAAAACGAGACAAGTGTGAGATTCAAAACATCTTTGTAGCTCACTCATTTTTAGCCAGAGCGCAGCAAGCGGTAAACGTTGCTTCCCAGAGGTACTGCTGCCAAGGGTCTATCATTCATTAGGCTGCCACCATCATCACATGCATTCCAGACACTTAATCACTAGGATAGAGATAAAATAAAAAGCTTGAAGGTCACCAGGGGAAGAGAGCGATAGAGGGGAGATAGCAAAGAGGGGTGAAGATGTATGGCCTCATTTTGATTGAGGACGTGACGCTTTCAGTCACACACGACAGAACACCCGATGAGGAGATGCGTTTTGACTGGAGACCTTTATCACAGACTCCAACGGTTTGCCGAGCTACACATCACAAGGAAACGGCCCTGGAGAATTCAGCCGCAAATCGCAAGCGAAAACATTTAATAGGACTATCTGAGTCTACCCTCTTCCGTATTCACTTTACGCTCTAGAAGTCGCGCGACAGAAGAGCGTTGAGCGAAACTCCGAATCTGAAGCATCATGCATATTTCCCGTTCTTTCCCATCAGGTGTTTTTTTTTTTGCCTGTCTACTTCTCTGATGTTTTGACATATTTCTCTGCCTCGTCGAGCGCTCGTCTCCTATTTGCCGTGCTGTTTAATGTTCATGAGGGGCGGTGCAAAACTGGGCCCGTTGACAACCCACTGGCTGTTGTTACAAGATCTCAGACAGACAAAGAAGACGAGGTGCACCGCTGAGGAGCCCCACACTCCACTGCCTCAAAATAAAAAGCGCCTTGACCTCCTCGGCAGCCAGCTTCACCTCTCAACTGTGACGGACGGACGGCGCCCTAGTCTCGTCCCGCGGCCCAGCGTGCTTGAATAATGCCAGCTCTCTGCACGCCCCGGGCCAACAGCCACCCACCATACTGGGAAACTTCTGATGCTTAATCTCCTGAAATGCAAATGCGGCAAATGAGAGATGGGGTCTCGAAGGAGAGCCTGCCATGCTGCAAGTGTAAACGGACACGGTTAAAACCTTCTCTAAGACCAGCTCAGACTGCACCAACAACCAAATCTAAACTATAATATTCACTTTCCAAATAGGAATTTGTAGGGCATTTGAATTTGAAAGGGTGTATGGTGGGGCATACAGTTTTGCTCGAGGATATTGGATCTTTCAAGAGGCTTTGTTCATATGCCGTGATGACAACGGCGAAGCGCACCAACTGAGGAGAAATTGTCAAGGCAACACGTATCGAATTTCACAAAAAAAAGTTCAGAGCAAAGCAATTTCCCTCCCCTCTCCAAACCTCCCGCCGAAGACGAAACAAGCGATCCACGACACATCCTCTTACTTTAAAGAAAACAAGCGGCTGACACATTTCCTGCCAACAGGCCCTTTCCTCAGATAACACAAGACTCCCGTCAACAGGAAGCCCTTTCACCGGCGGCTCTGCCTCCCTTCGGCACGTCACACACAAAACAGCTCGTCAACCCCAGCCCCCACAGCCTCCCCTCCAACTGTTGAGGAAAACTTGCAGAAGATGCTTGCTAAAAACAGTCTGCAAGGAACCAGACTTAAAAGTGTGGGCTGCAGCCTCGAGTCCTTCAAATGCTCTTGGTCTGAGAGGCAGCGTTTTAACAGCCTCAACAATACTCCTGAAATCAATTAACGTGCAGCCGGTGGTATCAACATTACACAGAGCCTGCCATTACATCAGATCCCACAAATAGCTCTGGCCAGACGGACGGACACCGTTACGCTCTGCGCAAACCACGGGGAAAGGGTGCACACAAAAGCACAAACATGCCCTCTAGGCATGGGTCAATGCTTTAGATTTGTTAAAAGCCTCCAGTCCTAGTGCGCTCACCAGAAGTTTTCACGAGTGAGTGCACGAGTGCAGTAACGACGTATAAAGGATTTGAGGAAAGTTTGAAAAAATGCAAAGCAGAACTCACGTTAAGTGCAGAGTGCATGAGAGAAGAGCGGTGAGAGAAGAAAACCTGAGGCAACCTTCATAAGGCAGGGGTTGTACTGTTTGAGCAGCTGCTAATAGGAGAACTGGCAGAAGAGAGAGTGAGAGAGAGAAAGAGAGAGACGCTTTCTGCAGGCTGCTGTGATGACATGCAGGCTTTTTTCCTTTTTTTTAGTAAGGGGGCTTATCTTTGTCTCTATGGTAACTGTGTCTCTGGGTGGTTATTAGAAACCCTGAACTTCCTGTGCATCTGCAGGATCAGCCAATCACGCGCCGTGTTTTCATAGGCGGAGATAGCTCGTGCTATAGGCAGTGAAGAGCGGCCACATGAGGGGGCCATGGAAACAGAGGGTCAGGGAAAACTTACAGCAGGGCACACCGGTTTGCATAAAACAGCCCCAAACTGTCTTCACTGCACTCTTCGTATTTATAGAAACATCTAGTGACTAAAGTAGGTTATAAATCCTAGAGCTCATTTTTTCCAGCAAAACAGCCTCCACGCCACAAGCTTTTTCCAAATAGGACAATGCCATCAAGGTATTTCGGTATTTTTAAGGACGAAAATGGAAACTCTTGTGGAAAACACAAGCTCAGCATCTCAGATTCCCAGAAAGAACTTGCTATAGCACTGTGGTAAAGAGACTTGCAGACAGACAACCACAGAAAGCTCAGAGCTCAGCAGAACGGTCAGAGTTACCAACAGAGTTCAGCTCTAATGACAATAAATCCACAGAATGTGCTGTGTACCAACACGCTTTAACAGCAGACTGTGAATGAGCAAGAACTTAATGCTCATGAATGCAAATGAACAGAGAGCTTGCAGGATTACAGTCGCATGGCAAAAAGCTGACACGGAGCATGCATCTAGGAAAGGACTTTCAGCTGTTGTGCACAGAAAAGACAGCTGAGCTGAGAACTGACACTTAAAACTATCAGATTACAATTAGAAAGCTTCATTTTCCCAGCGGAAACTAGAATCGAGCCAAAAGTAAAAAGCAATATATGCCTGTGTATCCTTGCAGACAGGAATGGGAACATACTTAGTGTGTTTATAGGAAAAACACGCTACACACACACAAGCGCTCACTGCATAGTTTCCCAGTGGTCTCTCTGTCTCCTCGCTTTAACCGGGTGAATCGTTTGGAGCGGTGTGGCTCACCTCTTCTCTGCGCTGACTTGTTTTCCACCCGGCGAGCACATTCAAACTTCACTCGGTGGCTGCTTTATTTAACACCGCGTTTGTTGACAAGTCTCGGAGCAAAGTTCCCCACGCAGAACCCTGGGTGCTGAACTCGAGAACATCAAATACAAACAATGCCGACCAGAACAGAGTGCCCTACCCCCTGAGGGCAAGATGTTACTTCATCTGCACCAGGAAAAACATGAAGAGGTCTACTAGGACAGCGAGGGAACGACCCCCGAGGCACAGCTCAGCAAGGGACGGTCTAGACCTCTTCCAGCACTGTTTACAGCTGCAGCGACTTCCAGTCCTCAGTGACAGGAGCGTGCCCTCTTTCCTGTCTCTGCTGTCACAATATCTCATCCGGCGTAAGTAGCACATGTCCCACACGTAACTAGACTCACCAGCCAGGAGCTCCCAGCAGCGTCTATATGCCTGCGAACGCTCTCACACGCCGGCTGACTCCTGACAAAACAGAAAGCCCTGATAGATTACAGCAAGAATGATCAATCACACACAAACCTTTTAATCCAGATCGTCCTCTGATTGGCTGCCTCCGCATGAGCTCCAGATTTTTAAATCCGACTGGTTAATCCCTCCATTTCTCTCAGATTCAGTATTTCAGCAGTGACCACAGTGGGCTCTAACATTCACTTGGCTTTTTTTCTCTCCCTCCCTCTTTCTCTCTCTCTCTCTGCACTCTGTTCTGAGACCGCTCACTGAGCTCTGGAACTAAGGGAGCCTGATGAGGAGGGAAGAGACTGGCTGGGTCCTAGTGTCTCTGGTGTTAACTGAAAGAATGCCATTGTTTCATGTGTAACCTAGGGCTACACTCTACAGACGGCTGATAAGTCCTGCGCTGTGCCAGATCCACTGCTGAGGTATTTGTAGATGGATAGAGAGCTGTTCGATATCCATTACCTGGAATACAATATAAAAGTTGGAAGGTCATTTACAAACTGATCTAATAAAAAAAAAAAAATAATAATAATTTTCTTACTAAGTACACTGTTGTCTGCATCGTAAATATTTAAACATACCTGAAAAATATCTTAAACAGAATGTATCTCGTTTAAGCTTCTTTTTTTGCAAAATGGCATAATTTATATGGCAGAAATTATAGCAAAACTCCAAATTTGGTAATAAAACCCAAAACTATTTTTTAGTAAATATATCTTGTTTTATCGCTCGAGATGTTTTTACTGTATGCTATAATGATGATATTGAAGTTTGTTTGGTGTTTTTTTACAGGTCATAGCAACTCTGACATAATAATGTCCTCCTTTTAGCATTTTTCCTGTTTGCTTAACTTTGTCAGGAGGAATATTTACACCGGTGCTTTGCATACATGTAACGTGTGCAACAGACTCCTGAAGAAACACAGTACGATAGGTGGTTATTCACTGATAAGATTTCTGATAAAATCTCTCTTTATTATGATATAAAATGGATCAGGTTTGACATCAATGACATGATTTGACCAATCGCAATGCGGCAAGTTCTAATAGAAGTAAAAGAAAATACTGTATGGTTTTTTAGTAAAGAATGGTGCATAGATTTTATTTTTTATAGTGCTGTTTAGAGTACAAATCATCGGGTGTATAAAGAAAAAATCATCTTGAATAGACTACCTAACATCTGTTACACATGAAGATGAGCTGATGAGAATATTTGTTTGAAATAGTCCTTTAAAAGGTTCATATCTGACCATGTACTGAGACTTATTTTTTTTTACCTCAAATTCAAATAGATGGCTTAAGCATGTCATAATCCATGCATCAGCAGCATCAAAATACACAAATCATTACCATTACCAAAAATCTCTTCCAAAAGATCAAAACCCCTATCTTTATCTCCCTCTCTATCCTTAGAAAACATACTGCAAACAAAAGCCCCATTTTAGCTCTATCCTAATATTTAAACCCAAATCCTTTCCTGCACTCTGAAGTCTTTGCTGTTGGAAATGTGGCAGCAATGCTAAAACTATTATGTGCACGGACACTACAGCCAGGGCTATAAATATAAGCAACACATGGAGCGGCAGACTGCAAAACAGGGGGAAATTTGGGCTGCTTATATCTGTCAAGAGCTGCACGAATCAGGCCGCCGGCCATATGATCAGCCTGGGGGCTGAGTCCACCTCCTCAGCAGGGAGCTTTGTAACTGCGCTTCTCGTTTCTTTTTCAAAAAACAGATTGAGAGAGATGCTTATGCGAAAAACGAAAAGTGTCTCCAATGAAACTTGGCCCTTATCTAAATAACAGTTGACTAATGTGCTCGCAATGCAAACTCAGTGGCTTACCGCAAACCTTGGGGGCCCCACATGAACCATGTGATGCGGCCCTGGACACAAGTGGATACATCATGCATCAGTGTTTCTTTTCGGGGGTGAAACAGCATCTGATGAGCACAGACAGTAATGTTATTTTACCCAATTTTTCTTCATTCAAATCCTTATTTATCTATTTACATGCAAAAATACCTTTCCAGATTTAGTTTAAGCCAGTAGGGTATGCAAATTCTAACCAGTTAGTAAACAATTGCAAGCTTGATACATTGTTTACCATTGTTTGTTCTTTGCAAACACATTTATGTTGAATTTGCACAGCATTAAAAAGCAAAGCAACACAATATAGTATCTCAATTCATGTACGCAGAGTAAAATTGCGTTGTGTCTGTAGTTTAACCCTAATAAAGTTGGCTCATAATGGCTTGAGAGTCCGATGTTTGACAGTGTGTATATAAGGCTAAATCGTGAGCACATCTCTACTATAACAAAGTATGTGCAAAGGAAAACAGATCCCCATTTCCTTGACTGATGTGTCAAAAAAATAGAGTTATCGGCTTTTATGTTATGTGAATGAAGCCAGACTTGTGAGCACGAAAGCTTTCCAAAACTGTACATTTTCAGATCAAGCAGTTAATCATGTTCAATAACGTTTCAGTAACAGAAACCGACTGAGCTGCCAAATGCTCTGGCCTCTGAACGTCTGGCAAAAAGATCCAGCTTTTGCAGCAGCTGTAGGATGCTATTCTGTTTGGCTTTCCCAGTACTAATGTTCAAGAGCAACTAAGCATATAAAAAAATAATAGCGCATCTTAGTATAAGGCAAAATCTTTACGAGCAGGTTGCAAAAATGAAGTGATTAACATAATTGTTTTATATATTAATATATATAAATGACTCTCATGATGCTGTAATAAATTTAAAAAAACCTATCATGGGAGAAAATGCACATTGGAAATTTTGGTTTATTAAACAAATGCATACTGTATGATTGGATGAACAGCGATATAGCACACCTGTGATTGCACATCAATTGAATTCTATATTAATGTGCACTCACACTCATCTATGGTCATTATGTTGCTTGGCAACCATAAACAGCCAGCAGCTGAGCTAATGAACTATATTACTTAGCAGGAGAATTGTTTATGATCATTAACAAATGTAATTATTTATTGAACATAAGTGTCTAGTATCATATTGATGTTGCCATTTAATAAAAAAACAATAAGCCACTTGAGAATGTTACAAGGATTTTTCCATATCGCATTTCTCATCCGCGTACGTTAAAATCAGCGGCTTATTGTTTAAATGTAAATAGTACAGACAAGTGCTCCATAAGCTTTCTAGTAAACTATTGGAGAATAACAAAGTGGAAATAAAAAATGACACTGTTGTTGATGCAGAAATAAATGAGTGTCCATCCCTTTCCTACATCATAATCTTATATCTTTGTACTCATTAAAATGATTTACATACAGTACAGCAGTCATAACAATTAATGTTCCTCTCAGTTAATTACTCCTCCTTCCTCTGTCACGTTTTCAAATGCATTTGGGAAAAAAATCAAATACAAAGCCCAGATGAATGTCTTCATCATATAATATTTTGCCCAAGGCACTTAAGTGAATTAATGTAGCATAATTCCTGAGCAAAGTGCTTGCTTAGTGCAATCAAAGGATTAGAAATATGCATTTTTCAAATGATATTTCAGGCAACACTTACTGAGAATAAAATATGAATGTGTCTCTGAATTAAGCAGAACGCTGGTGAACATTCACAATATTGCCTACAACCAAGAAGTGATTTCTGTGTGGTTTCATATTCTGTTGCTACACCTGTTTAGTGAATCAGAATGAAGCATTAGCATACCGTACAATTACAAGCAGAAAACTGTATTTGGTGGAAAAATGCTTGAAATGATCTTGAATTTGATTTATATCACCAGGGTGAATCTGTAAAAGCTATCAACACCAACGTCAAAAAAGGCGAATCTTTACCTTTAGAATCGCTTTACAGTGACATCATGTTCAATCTTGAATATTTCCTGCCATTCTCATAAAAACTAACCAATAATACAAAAACAAACAAAAAAACGAATTGCACAATTTAGTAAATAAAAAACTCTCATTAGTGCAAATTGAAAATAATTTTGTATTGTACTAATAAATTACAGTATTTTACTGTACTGCATACAATGCACACCCCTCTCAATGTTCTGTGATTCCAAACGAACCACAGTCAGATACAGCTGTTTCTGCAAGCAGAATATTTATGCTGCATTATCTGAGTCAAACTTACCTGAGTGAAAATGACCCGTACACACGATATGCAAGAAATGGAACAGTGCTCTTGCATGACTATGACTATGATCCTGGTGCGTAATAGGATATAATGCAAACCATACTACTTAAACCACTCAACCGATTCCCACCGACAAAACTCAATAAACATTGTTTACCCAGCAGAGGTAGATCTGTGCACATCTTTAAATACTGCGCTGCTTTCTCTGTGCTCAGTGGTAGAAAATAACTCAAGAGCACGCATATACTGTAAGAGTTAGCCCCCCATAATTGAAATAAGTGGGGAAATCCGTTAGCTTCAGATCCTCCCAGTGCGATTCAGGGATGGGTAACCAGTCTCACACTATGAGCTGAAATGTTCTTTCATGGGGATGCAGCATCAACTCATATCTATAATGTGACACAAGGGACAATAACCATTATTATAATCTATTGAAGTCTGGGAAGCTAATAGACACCCAAAACAGAATGAGGCGGTGCTGCCTCGCTGCTGGGGAGAAACGAGGGTGATTGTTTTTCACTCTCTGCGAGAGTGTGAGCAAAGAGCAGGGAGAACGGGTGATGGATCTAGCACAGCCACGCGCCTGCCGACCGAAAAATCAATCACAGTAATGGCTGGCGCTTCCGCAACGATTCTCCCGCAGAATGAAACGCAGCTTTAATGTGATATGCAAACAATAAAAACGGAGTGCAATTCTTTTTCAATAAAAGAAGGCACTTTTCACACAACAAACGCACCTATTGTACTACAGCGCCAACAGCCAGCCACAGGCATTTGGATCAAGGACATGGTGGGTTTGAATTAATGCAGTACATTAAAATTTGTGGAGCATAGCTGAGATTTTATAGCTGGTAACAACTGAGTGGAATCTAGACTATTCATTTGTTTTATTGACAGTGCGGATATCAGCAGTTATGTGCGAGGCACACATTTGAAACAAAAGAAAATGACTACAAAAATGCTTGCAAAACTTCCAATGCAACTCTTTAACATGGCTTTAACAGTGAAGTAATAACATTATTGTGGCAAAATTGCACTAAATGCATTCAAAGCAATCTATTCAGGGTACTATTAGTTATAAATTGTTATAAAGTTGCTGAATATACCACTGTTAAATTACTAAATAAAAACCGTTTAAGGGCAAGAAAATATGAACTTACCATACTTTGGGCCCATCGTATATTACTGCGCGAGAGCATCTGCTTATCTTCATCAGATCTGCGCGACTTCAACTGGCAGTAATCAAACCTTTAGGAGTCATTTAAATGCAATGGATGAAAAATAATTAACAGGTGTTTGCATGTATTTAAGCCTCGTGTGAGTACCAGAATTTAAACATCAAAGGTTGACAGCGCATACATTATGCATTAGCCACAGGTGGAAAAGAAAATGCACCGAAAGAATCAGTGCCATTTAATAAATATCTGCACAAAATTGAAAATCTAATTGAATCTGCGTGCGCGTGTGTCATGCGGGATTCGCTTTGACACACTCCGCTGCATGTTCCCCGATAAAACATTAATGAGAGGAGCGCACAACATTTATAATGTTTGCCTCTTATCCTGATCATAACATTACTGAGACATAATTTGATATTTTTACTGAAACATTTTGGAAAAGTCACTCATTGAGCTCGAGCCTGTTAAGACGTGCAGCAGATAATGAGTAAAAGCACTATTTTTTTTTCTTTATCGAAATTATAGTTTCCCCAAAATAAAATAACATAGCTACTGCTGGTATATTAATTGTGGAAATAATTTTTTTAAATAAATAATATATACAGTATATATAAATATATATATATAAATATATGCTGGATCCAGTACAAATTTATTATGATTTTACATTAATAGCAATAACTGTACCACAGTGATATTTCACATATTAAACACAGAAAGAGTGAGGAATAGATAGGTAGACAGACAGATAGATGCAGGTTCACATTCATCAGGGTGATCGATAAAGAAGCAAAACAAATAAATTGCAGCTTACCCCAGTATATTGGAAAACCATATTTTCTTCCTTCCTCTGGAGAGTTCTCATCAGATTTGCTGCAAGATATGTATTTTCTGTAACCAGTCACATCATATTAGTCAGCACGGTCTTAACAGGACTCTACCTTCTCTAGTATCCAGCTCCCTCCAATTTATGATTCATTCAAGCCTGAGGCAAAGGCAAAGGAACTAGTTTCTTTAAAAGTGGGCCAGAAGCGTGGGGCCAGAGTGACGCAGCTCTCCAAATGGAGCCCTCTCTGAAAACACAGAAAGAGAGAAAGGGATTACAGACACAATACTCTGCCATGTTCTCCGTAGCCAAAACTCCCAAGGGTCTGCTTGAGTCCTCACAAAACCATTGATCTCTCTTTATTGATCGACTTTATGTACCACTTTTCCTCCTCCTGCTCTCCTCCATCTTTTTGTTTTCTCAGTGTCACCCTGTGTGCTCGGCGAGCCAAGTAAGAACTCCAGATCTGTTTGTAAAGGCCTTGGAGTGCCGTTCATTTTCTTCTTGTGCTTGAAAGCCTTTGAGGTAAGAACTCAGCTCCAGGTAATTGCCTTTTAGATCAGTGAACACGAGTGCTTATTCCTCAGGTTTGAAATATTGAGGGGCTAATTTGATTGCTGGTTGATGAGTTGAAGGAAAGTTGAATGTGCAGATCAAATGCATAGAGGTACGTTAGCCAAATGATGTCAGGAGCATTGCTGATCAGAATGCGTAGGATCAATACGATGACAGTCTGATTGCCCTCTATAAACTTTCCTGGTTATTTATTACAGGGCTTTCTTCCTAGTGTATGATTAATTACCCCTCTCAAATGAATGAACTCTGCTATAAGGCCATTAAAGGTTGACTAAAGAGGTCTATATACATATTTAACATAATAATCAAAAATAAATTCTGTATTATATTTACATTATATATATATATATATGTATGTATGTAATAGTGCTGTCAAATGATTAATCGCGATTAATCGCATCCAAAATAAAAGTTTTACTTTACATAACATATGTGTTTATGCTAAGTTTATTTATTGTGTTTATATTAAAACACACACGAACAGTATATATTTTGATAGTATTAAATAT
>JAUCNO010000425.1:12475836-12498599 GCA_032353835.1 Enteromius viviparus
CAGAGGACACGAAAGGGTCAAATGAACTGGGTTTAATAAAGAAAATACAAGATACAAAAACAAAAGCTGGCGAGGCAAGAGCTTGGTTGAAGCTGGCAGGGCAAGGATCATTAGAGAGACAAAGAGCACAGGCTGCTCAGTAACTTCTGGGACCACCAGAGACAGGTCCTTCAAGATTACCAGACTTGGCAGCACAGATGTTGGTTCCTTTAAGATCACCAGACTTGCTGCCCTCTTCCTTCTCAACCTTTGCTTTGGCAAGTAAATCAATGGAGGGTCCTGTACTTGACTTGACAACAGAGGTGGGAATGGGATAGTTCCTGTGTGGCTGCAGTATACTGTCATGGGATACTCTGTTGTAAAATAAGATCCAACTGTAGTTTTAGTGTAGCCCCAAACAATGCTCCAAAAACATTGTTTGCAGAGCAACAGGCAGAAAACACTGACAAACAGTAATCCACAGAACTGAGTATCCACAAATAAAAAATGGAACAGGTACACACTGAACTAAAAGTGCAGCAACAAAGGATAAAACATGAATCACACACAGCTGAGAACATCTGGGTGATCTAATATTTGGTCTAATATTTATGATGGTAAAACAGTAGCAAAACTTGAGAGCTTGCTAATTTGAATGTGAGAACTTGTAAAATTAATATTTGTATTTGTAAGTTGAACTTTATACTCACAGCACTAATGTGAAAAGCTGCATCTATCGATTTGCACACTCAGACAATACTCAGAACGCCTGTGTTTTGAATTCGAAGTTGCAGATTAATAGTTACAAATGTGTAAAGTGTCATTCACATAAACAAATGAAAAACACAATTGTGTACTACACATTTATCTTTGTGCTTATTTCAGTTTGGCTGTACAATCGGCACTCACAACCTCTCAGACAACAAGTCACTCCCCTACACACCTCTCTTTATGACTGTAACTGTTACACTTTTATAAAAAAGGGCTGCAAATAAACCAAACCCCCCAATCTAACTTGAACATAAACACACATAACATCACTAATACAAAAACGCAACTGTCTTGCTTAAATGACAGAAAAATAAGCAAACTCTAAAGAAATACCCATGATGCACTGGGTGCAGAAGTCCGTACTGGCTCATAACGAGCACGCTCTGCCCTCACAAGAGCATTGGTTAATGGCAGTCATGTGACTAATGTGAGCCAGATCCGTTTATATAGAATAATTGAGATTAATAGTTACATTTTATTGTTGTGGGGCAAAGACAGGGCTCCATACACACATACACAAAAAAAAAAACAACAACAAGAAAAGGGCACTTGAGGCATCCAGGAGGAAAGGGGCGGGTGCTCAAGCAAAAAATCTTAATTTGTGTTCTTTAGAATAGATGAACGAAGGTCTTGAAACTACATGAAGGTGAGTAATTAATAATGGGATTTTAATTTTGGGTAAACTAAACCTTTAAACTAAAATTGCCTGTGTACTGTATTAATAATATAAATCATATAATTATACAAAACATATCAAATAACTCAAAGTAATGAAAGTAAAAAAATTTTGTAGTACTAGTGATCTTTAAACTGGAGCAAGAGAAACTGTGAGTAAATTTTTTTGGTAACTTCGCTTACATCTGAGCATTTCCATTTTCAGTTTAAATTCGCAAACTCAGATAAGGTATTTAGGAAATGAAGCAAATTAAACTGAAACTTACTTGGCTAGCCAGCTAATCTAGCTTTATGGTACAGGCCCCTGGGGTCATGTATTCAATCAATGTCCCGATTCATAACAGGTGGACAGATTTTGATTTAAAAATTTAATTAAAAAATTGTAAATTATCACAAAATATATTTCAACAACACTCACAATAAATTAATTTCAGCCATTTTAAAGGCCAATTAGGACATTTAATTTATATAAACATGTTTTAGAAAAAAACATTATTGGCGCCTCTTAAAACAAAAAGGCACTGACATGTTTTAAGATCAGTAAGTGGAAATTTCCTTCAAATGAAATAGCACAAATTTTCATTTTAGTCTGGGACTAGGCTTAAGCCTCATCTGTTAAACCGGGGGATAAGGAAATCCCTGAAAAAAAAGAAGCTATCTCTAAAGATGACTAAATTCCACAGGTGGTAGTCAGATTATATGCTTTTGGCTAGAATGTAAACTGTAAAAGTGTTGTGATGCAACTTAGTACTTTTCTTTTTAAAATGCAAAGGCCATAAACAAGGGTGCAGACTTGTAATCAAAAACTTTAATACATTCTGCAATAAAACAAATTTCATTGAAAGACAATTAAGCAATGGAGAAAAAAAAGATTGCCTGAAAGAACATTACTAATAGTGCATTTGAATCACTGTGGTTAGGATTGTAGTTATTCATTTCTGCTCTCAGTCAGTCAGTCTGTTTCCATGCGTCTGTACTGCTGGTGAACATTAACTAAGGCCACATGATTTGCATTTCTCTTTTTAACTCTGTTCAAACCATTGATTGTTCTGCTATTCAGCAGTAATTTCCAGCATGACACAAAAATGCCTGATCTTGACTCATGTAGGAAGTTTTCCCTAAAACAACAGAAAACCACCAGCTACAGTAAAGCACATCTCAGAGAAGAGAATTTAAACATTCATCTGTGTAACAGAAAATTAGCTTATTAATCACATCAGTAGTTGTAGAAAGTCTAAAACCGTTAAATGAGGCACATCTCTGTTTAGTACAGTGCTGTTTGAGCAAGAGGTCACATCGTACAGCCTCAAGGCTAAAATCAAATGCATTTAACACTTGAAAGACATTGCATTTCTGACGAGGTTTAAAACCTAACCTCTACACTTCTGAAAAATGTTTTGAGTTAAATAAGATTTCATGCAAGATCTTTAAAATACAACATTTAAAATGAGAATCATCCCTGTTCAGTCTACATGTCGCAACATCTTGGCTGCGCAAACCTTGCAATTTGCTCTTGATTTAACTCGGATGGACATATCGACATGCCACCATGTTTTTTGTTCTCTCATGTCTTCTCAATATGATTGAGCAGAGGGAAAGCCAAAAAGTATCCCAAGACGGATCCTATAATGACCCCCAGGAAGATCCACACGTTGTAGGACATGACACAGAGCATGAGCATGTAGCCCAGCGTCACCTGCAGGATGTGTATGGCCGTCTGGAGGCAGTGCAGAAGCCATCTGAAGATGGAAAGAGACTTTTGTTAGAAGGGCAGAGATACATTTAGGTATAAATAATCATCACCTTATTATCTTTAAACCTGACCGATTTTGATGTCATACCAGTTCTTGGAAAACACTTCCCAGTTGTCTTGTGAGCTTTACCTTTTCTTAGAAGCAGCTGCGTCAGCAGTGGTGGCCGTATTCTCGGTGGGAGCTAATGAGATCTCAGAGGGGCTGTTGGTCAGAGAAGAGCTGCCCTCTTGACGCTTTATGACAGAGGCGAAACAAGAAGCTTCAGGTGAGAAAGACACCGAACTGGAGGATTGCTTCTGTTTTCCAATAGTGATCTTCCAGACTTTCAGAAGCTCGTAGATCACGGTGACCAGTAGCACAACAAAAACAGACAGCACCATGCCTGTAGAGAGAGAAATCAAAACATTAGAGGCTTTTCACACTTTTACTGATAATCTAACTTTTAAAATTTAAACAGTAAATTATTTAAATTAAAATAAAATCTAATTGCTATATATTAATTAAATTGCATTAAAAAATAGTGCTGTCAAAGATTAATAATAATCACATCTAAAAAATAAAAGTTATTGTTTATATAGAGACTCAAAAATAGAGGTGATCGTGCTTTTGCGGCAGTTGGTCCAAGTCTATGGAATAGTCTTCCTCCTTATATCAGATCATCTCAAACTTTATCAGTTTTTAAGTCTGCCTTAAAAACGTATTTATTTTCAAAGGCGTTTAATGTTCCTTAATCTAAATCTTGTTTTGTATGTGTATTGACTTTTAAACTTTGTTGCTGTAAAGCACTTTGGTCAACATTAGTTGTTTTTAAATGTGCTATATAAATAAATTTGATTTGATTTGATAGAATATGTGTTTGCTGTATATTATTATGTATATCTAAATATACACACACGCATATACTTTTAAGAAAATATGTTTTTACATTCAAAAATGTATTTATAAATATGTAATGTCATTTATATTAACAAACATATACATGGAAAGATTTTCAAAATAAATACTGTATGCATGCGTGTGCATATACACCGTATATATTATGTAAACAAAAACCTTTATTTTGGATTGTTTGACAATATATACCCAATATACACATAATATCTCTTTTTGACCCTTTTAATGAACTGAAACCAACAGGGAACAAACCAAGTCCGGTAACTGTCGTTTATATGACTGAATACATGCACAACAGGCCATTTAAGCCCTACATTACAACATAAAAATGTGCTCTATAAAAGGTGCGCCATTTCTACAACAAAGAGCCTGGTGTCAAAAAGATGGTGTCGGTTCTGGTATAAGCTCCCCATTGTCTGTGGAAGATAACAGTGATGCTTTTATGTGAAGGCTTTTGTCTTCTACCTCAGGATCATAGAGTCAAAGTGCATCTTGAAAATGCAATTCAGCATTTTTATTGTGTACCTAATGTTTTAACAATCAAAAGTGCAAGAGTGTTGTTGTATGCTAATTGGGTTTGAGATTCAGAAGAGTATAGAGTCACTTTAAAGTGCTTTTGAACTGCAAGTGAAAAGTGCCACCACCAATTCTGTTTTAGTGTTATTTTGAAATACTATTAAAGTTTGAATGAATATTTTTAATAATTTATACATTTTGATATACATTTTTTCATCACTTTGAAAAAACAAATATATAGAAATAGTGAAGAGATCATTGTAATTTGTGCAAGGACTGTCACTGTAATGTTAGCATTTAAGAAAGCGAGTTAAACAACTTTGCGTCAAAATGAAAACAGGTTGGTATAAACTGTCATGTATGAATATTATATGATCGTGTTTGGTCTTGTTTGTAAATCTCATGTACCTGCAGGTCCACGCACATCCCAGAAGTCAAACAACAGCTTGACATTGCTGGATCCTTCAAAGTGCATCTGCAAAAGACAAAGCACAAGAACATAATAAGCTTGTAATTAGTGATATCCCGTGGGAAGAGTCTATAAACAGTCCTGCCAGTCTATGAAGTTCAAACCTTGATGTCTGGATTAACTACTATTATACACATTTCAGTATTTCAATGCTATAAAGTTTTGCATTTTGCTTGATTTGCTTAAATTACCCTAGCAGCTGTCAGAGAACACAATATTTCAAATCTAGCTTTGAGGGAACAGGTTTTTCTCGGTACTTCTGCATAAAACGTCATAAAAGTGTGGTAGAGGAACCTTTACTATTTTCTCGTGACAGTCACATTACAGGAAACAGCACCTTGACGACTGACCCAATAACTTGTACGAAGTGTGCTTGTACAGGCAAAAGTAGACAAGGAGGTCCCTGTTACGCTCCAGATCAACAACATTCCATACCTTGCTTTAATCAGGAGTAAATCTACTGTCCTGTCTTCAGAAGCAATTCCATAAAAATTCCATAAAATCCATTTCAAGCACCGGAGAAGTCCTGCACTGCATATCTTCTGTGCTGGAGATATCTTTGCATTAGCCAAGCGGAGACAAGTGGCTTTTCATACATTTGTGCCTTTATCAAGAACTATCAAGTGTTATCTCAGAGCAGCTGTGTAAGCTCTCACATGAATACCACTTTTATTTTCTGCGTGAAATGCTGTGGCCTGGTCAACATAAGTGTAAAAATTGCTGAATAAGACTTTTAAGTAACTATTAATAAAACACACCCTTGGTGTATTATTGAATGAAATATGCACGTCCATGTAGTAACAAACAGCAACCATTTTAACTTTTTTTAACCCACTAACACGGTCTTGGATTAAAGATCTATTATTTACATGTAAATGCATTATAGAAATACAAGAACGATAAAATTAAAAAAGTCTATTTCTTAAACAAGCCCATACGTTATTTTGAAGTGTACTGTTGAACTGATTATAATTTAAACGCGTGAAATCAATTAAACTGTATAAATATCAACAGACTTACATTCATGATGAAGTCGCGCGCAGTCTTCTTAAGAGAAGTTTCCGGAAATATAATACAGATGACAGGACCCTTGCCTCAAAAATGCAACTTTTATTACCCCCTGCACCTCCACAACCAAACTAGCCACATTATTGTGTCCCCGAACAGCGGAGAACTGCTCAGCCCAAACAATAAGAGTGCCGTTACATCGCGAGGCTTTATTTATATGCGCCGAAAAGGATTCTGGGAGTTGAAGTCCTCTGATGTCCAATGCGGAAACTCGATTAGAACTACATACCGCTCTAAATTACTTTACAAATGCAATTTAACGTGTATGAAGACATGGTAAATAGGTAGCTTACAAATACAAGGGGTCTATTTATATAAAGATAAAAATAATACAAGGTTAATAATTCGATAAAAGCTTTATTACTACTTCCCAGCATATACGGGGTATTTAAATACAATGTTAGTATAATACAACAATATTATTTGAATAAGGAAATAAATAAACACAGCTTTAATGAATTTTGTGCCTGTCTCTCCTTGATGTTGTCATCAGCTCGCGCCCGGATGAGGCTGGTCAGTCGGCTAAACCAAACACTGCCAAATGAGGGGCTAAATCTAGACAAGATGGATATTACCAGGAGCTGGACGCAGTCAATTCGACAGGATATATGTCCAGAAATTTCAAGAGTGACTAACGAGATCCAAAGTAACGTTAGTGCTGGGAAATACATTCGTGGACAAGTTTGCTAGTTAGCCGTCGTTAGCTCGACAAGTATTAAAGGCAGTAACAGTTACTGTAAGTAAAGAAACTGTCAGGAGCTTTTATCAAAAGTACATATTCACTTGTTTTTTGGAGATTATCAAATACCACTAGTGAGGTAGGAAAATCAAATCAACTAATGTCAACGAACTGCATAGGACAAAGTTAAGAAGTGATCATCAGTAAACATTGACAGGCCTGTTATTACTGTACTTAAGGGGTTATATTTTAAAGGGGCTAAAAGAGCAGGTCTTGGAATAAAATACCTCTATAAATGGGGGGAAACTGGATCAGGAAAGAAACAAATAGTTTTGGTGGGTCTGCAATGGCTCTGGCAGCTGTGATCTTGTCTTGCCTTTTGATTGGAGTCACTGGTCAAGAGGGACAGGCAATGACTGCAGAGGAAAAGTCCAAAATCAGGTGAGATTAACTCTAGTAGACACTTTCATGTTCTTGTCTTAATTTTGATGATTGATGGTATGGTTATGTTAACTAGTGTTGTCAAACAAGACGTTTACTATTGTTGTGGGTGCATTTAGGAATGCATATTAAGTTTATATTTGGTGACTTTGATTCCAGCCCATTAGACAAACATTTCTGTTGCCTTATACTCAAAGAGATACCCAGAGGATGATGACACGCTGTAATGCTTTATGTAATGGTAAACATTATCCATGTACTTTAATTCCATGTCATTTAGGTTTTGTCTGACATTAATTATGTTAGCACATCAATTATGTGCTCTTGCACTGTAAATCCATACATGACCTCATTGCCTCAGTCAGTGGTTGAGTCTTGTATACAAGGAGAGGTTTGCTTTAGAACACAATGTTGACGAAAACAATTACTCAATTTAGTGATTCAGTTTGCTGTCATGCTAATTCCTGTTTTAAACCACAGAGGTGTGGCCCATACATTTATACAGCATCAGGATGTGGACATACAGTAGCAGACATTTGATATGTTTGGTCTTTGGGTCCAACATATATACATATATCTACACAGTTTGGAGTTAGCTCTTTCTTTTGTAATGTTTTTGAAAGAAGTCTCTTTAAGTCTGCATGTGTTTGATCAGAAAATAACACTGATATGGTGAAATATGTATAAATTATATTTATTTCTGTAATGGCAAAACAGACATTACTACTTTACTCTGCAGCGCCGCATGATCCTTTAGAAATAAGCTGATTTGGTGCTTAAAAAACATTATATTATCAATGTTGAAAACAGTTGCGCTGCTTAATATTTTTGTGGAAACTGGATAAAAAAATCTGAAGTCTTTTATAAATAGAAAATTTAAAGAATAGCATTTAAAAACCAAGAGAGTGCAATCTTTTGTAAAAATGTGTGTATATATATATATATATGGCAAATTGTATATATCAACCCCAAATTGAAATTGTTTATGCACATACATCCATATACAGACACACTACATCAGTGAGATATGGTAACTTGTTGAAGTTGCTGACGTCTGCAACAGTTCCTATCGCAGTTAGTTTACATACATACACTGAGTCCATGGCTTTTGTTCTAGTACGATATCAAACAGTAACATCTGCACACTCTTATTTTTATTTAATTTTTTTTTTAGGGACCAAATTCTAGAGATGTTTGATCATGCTTATAACAGTTATATGGTGAGTAATTTACTGTTTATAATTCAGGAATAATTTAAAATTAGAATTCACTAACAATGAATCATTTGCATTTATTGGACCTAAACGACTGGCATTCAATTGTTGTACCAAAGTAATTCTAAAGTGTGATATTGTGAAAATGAATACATTTGTTATTAAAACTATTGGAGATGCGTTTTGTTTCTCCTTCTGTTCTCTTTTAGGACTACGCCTACCCAGCAGATGAGTTAATGCCCCTCAGCTGTAGAGGAAGGGTGAGAGGGCTGGAACCCAATCGAGGAGACATTGATGACTCTCTGGGAAAGTGAGTCAAGCTCATAATGACTCTACTATAAAGTGATACATTAACCATTTTTATTAAAGCGTCAGCTGCACATGACCCTTGTAATGACTTGTTACCTTAGACTATGGAAATATGACAGGTCAGTTTCCTATACTTAGTTTTAAAGATTGATATAAACATTGATTTATTTTAACAATTATTTTTGTGTTGATTTTTTGGGGATATTAGTGACAGCCTCTCTTTCTCTCTTTATAGGTTCTCTTTAACATTAATAGACACTTTAGATACACTTGTGGTAAGTTGTATCTTTTTTTAATTGATGGAAATAATATTAATTAGTGTTCAAAAACACTAATGACTAATGACGTTTAGTTAATTAACCAGACAATACTAAGGGCATAATAATAGAACTGTTGTTTCGTGTTTTGAGCAGTTGTTAAACAAACTGGATGAATTTGAGGAGGCTGTGAAGAAGACCGTGCAAGACGTCAGATTTGATAATGACATTGTCGTCTCTGTCTTTGAGACCAATATACGTGTGCTGGGGTATGAATAAGGTTTTTTTTAGTTTTGGATGTGTGTTTTTTTTTAAATGCTTTCTAGCCTAGATTTTTTGTCTTGTTTCCAGCCAAAATATCTAAAGATTCTTAAATCAGGAAGGATTTTCTAGAAAAAAAATCTTGTTTTCTGTTTGAAATAAAATTATTTTGTTTACTCCATAGGCCGATTATTTTACTTCTTTTAAACAAAAAGTCACTTAATTTTGACTAGTTTTTTTTTTCTGAAAGCAAGACAATAATTATTACTTTTCTAGAAAATCCTTATTGATTTAAGATTTTTTCGACATTTTGCCTGGAAACAAAACATAAATGCAGGCTTGAAAAGCATTTTTTGCTGTGTAAAAGACTGAAGAGGAATGCAGTAGATTTTAAAGCAAATTTGTGAGATAATTATTGTCTAAGTTCACTCTTCTTATAGACTTTCACCATGAAATGCATATTTGATCAAATTTCTCCTTTTGCTTCCAGTGGCTTGTTGGGTGCACATGTGATGGCAGATGTACTAAAGCAGCGAGGAGAGAGGATGCAGTGGTACAGAGATGAACTGCTACACATGGCCAAAGAACTGGGTTACCGCCTCTTGCCTGCCTTTAACACCACCAGTGGCCTTCCTTATCCTCGGGTAACTCCACCTCTAGATATGTCTCATTTGAACTCTCCTTATATTGGCTGCAGAGTAACATAAAGATTTAATACACTGCTGGCTAGATGGGCTTTAAAAAAATTTTTTTATTAATTTGACACAAGTACAAGACTAGAGAAAAAGAATTGTCTTGTTCCATTCTGCCAAAAAGTTAATTACTTTTGGCATATTTTTGGCACTGATCATCTATCTGCCTGTTAGTGGGAATACAAAAATGCAGAACTATGATTTGCAGTTTTAACAAAAGCCCTGGAGCTTCCAAAAGTCAGCTAATTTTGCCGTCAGATAAATATTTGTCTGCAGGAAAGAGTATGCATTGTTCATTTACTTATACTACTAACATTGTAACAATAAAAAAGCTGCTTTTAAATGTGTTTTAATCATATTCAAAGTACTTTCATTTTTCACTTCAGGTAAATTTGCGCTATGGGGTCGTCAACCCCCTTTCTCGGACAGGAACAGAGTCGGACACTTGCACTGCTTGTGCAGGCACCATGATTCTGGAGTTTGCAGCTCTCAGCCGACTGTCCGGGGACCCAATATTTGAGGTAAACATTCAGCATATGTTCTTACTAATAACAGATCAAGACTCAGAAAGTGAAAAATGTGTGCTAAGAAGTTGTTCAACCTAGGAACATGCTAGGAAAGCTATGGATGTCCTCTGGGAGAAAAGACAAAGAGGAAGTGACCTTGTCGGCACGGTGATTAACATCCACAACGGAGACTGGGTTCGCAGAGGTGTGACATGGCACTGACACTTCTAGTTGCTGTTATTTTATTTTCACCTTAAAAAGCATCCCATGCAGCCACTTAATTTATAAACATCTATTCCCACGTTTAATTTTTTAGAGACCGTGTTCACATGAGCACCTTCTCTCTTTCTCATGACAGATAGTGGTGTTGGTGCTGGAATCGACTCTTATTATGAATACTTGATGAAAGCTTATATTCTTCTTGGGGACAAGGTGTACCTTAACAGATTCAACACAGTAAGGGCTCTTTGTTCTCCAGGAATAATCAAGCCTCTATTAGTCAAACAGAGCTTGTTTTACATCTGTTATCTGCACATGTGACTTTGTCTTTGTCTGTTGTGACAGCACTATAGTGCCATTATGAAGTACATCAGCCAGCCTCCTCTGCTGCTCAACGTGCACATGCACAACCCCACCGTAAATGTGCGAAGCTGGATGGATTCCTTGCTTGCCTTCTTCCCTGGGCTACAGGTTCACTTCTTTATCCTTTGTATTCCATGTTGACTCAGAGAATAGAGACAGTTTTAGCATTAACAGGGTGGGTCAGCACAAGTCCAACTCCCTATCCATTAGGCCATGACTGCCCTGTGACCCTGGACCATAAAACTCAACAAAACAAAACACAGTATCCCAAAAATAAGTAGCTTAGGTATGTTTGTAGCAATAGCCAACAATACATTGCAAGGGTCAAAATTATTTATATATTTTTGAATGCCAAAAATCATCAGGATATTAAGTAAAGATTATGTTACATTAAGGTATTTTGTAAAATATATCAAAAGCTAATTTTTGATTAGTAATATGCATTGCTAAGAACTTTATTAGGACAACATTAGAAGATATTTTCACAGTATTTAGATTCTTTGGCAACCTCTAAGATTCCAGATTTTAAATATCATCTCAGCCAAATATTGTCCTATGTCTTAACAAGCCCTACATCAATAGAAAGCTTATTTATTTAGCTTTCAGATAATGTATAAATCTTTGTGATTCATAGCAACAAATAAATACATTTTCCAAAATATCTTTCAGGTTCTGAGAGGAGACTTGAAACCTGCCATAGAGACGCATGAGATGCTGTACCAAGTGACAAAACAGCACAATTTCCTCCCTGAGGTAATTAATGGGCTACATTCGCACAACTTTAAACCTTAAAAGGGTCATACAAACCTAGTTTTCCACAAGCTAATATGATTATTTAGGGTCTTAATGGAAAGTTTGTTTTAAAATTTCCCAAAGATATTTTTAAAAACGCTAATTTTACTCTGTCATAACCAGCTCTTTTGAAATCAGTCTTTTCTGTGTACTTCCCCTTTAAATCTGCAAGAGCTTTGCTGACTCCACCCCTCTTTTCCGAGGCACTCTCAGAGGATCTTTTTTTAGTCGTATTCATAGTGAAACTTCCTAACTATTAGGAAAGGGGATTTGCGAAGATTCATTAAAAGACATTATACTCACTGCTTCTGTAGGTGAGGCTGGATCATGAATCATTCGCGCGAACATAAACGCATTTCAGTTGATCAAGGGGGCGTTTCCCTCCAAAACCAAACATACCGTTAACCCTTTGCCTCTTCAGTGTCTCAGATGTAGGGAGTGAATCACTACTGCTCTGTTCAATTATTCATTCAACAAAACACCTTAATCTCTTAGGAGTCTTGCTTGTCTCTGCGTCTCGGTCTGATGAAGGCTGACTCAAAGCGGGTCTTTGGTAAGACACCAGTTTAGTCTGTGTGACACACTGCTGTCAGTCATCTATTGTGGGTGTGGCCTCTGTCTGTGTGACGCCACACGGACATGCATTTAAGAATGGCTGGATTTCAGAAGGGGCAACTTATTTTTATTTAATCAAAAGAAAGCTACCTGTGGATCTTTATAATTATAGGTTGGTTGTGTACACACACTCCCAACACACATTTCAGACCAAACTGCTTGAAAAAGTGCATGTAACACCGTATGATCCCTTTAACATCCTAAATCTTTAAAGATCACAGCCTTATATTACTAGTGTTTTAAAATACTAATCCTCTTACTCTATTTGCCCGCAATTTGTTGTTTAACAGGCCTTCACCACTGAGTTCAGAGTTCACTGGGGTCAGCACCCGTTGAGACCGGAGTTTGCTGAAAGCACGTATTTTCTTTACAAAGTAAGTATACCACCTGATGCAGCTAAATATGAATGCCTACTAATAACCAACAGCACTGAGACTTACTCACTTTCAGTGTGAATATAGCTTAAGGTCACAGGAGACTTGCACTGTCATTTTGTCTGTTTTTATTGTTTTGAAATAACATTTTCTGCCTCATTTCTAGGCCACAGGTGATCCTTACTATTTGAAAGTAGGCCAGTCTATAGTGGAGAAGCTGAACACTCACGCTCGAGTTCCTTGTGGCTTTGCCGCTGTACAGGATGTAAGGACAGGAACGCATGAGGACAGGTAAGAGTCCTATTAGTAGTTCTTCCATATTTTTTGTATTTTCTATATAAAGAGAGTATATTTGAAGGCTGTAGTAGTCATTTGTTTTATGTTTGTTTATTTCAAGGATGGATTCCTTCTTCCTGGCAGAGATGTTTAAGTACCTCTACCTGCTTTTCTCAGAGAAGAGCCAGCTGCCTATAAACATTGATGATTATATTTTCACTACTGAGGCTCATTTGCTCCCAGTATCTCTGTCTACATCCCAACCCCCCTGCCATACCAACAACACAGTAAGAGATCACCTTATTCTCAAACGGGACTCCAAAATGATGTTCCATGTAGTATGGGACCTTTTGAAATTTGGTTTTATAACAGAATGTTTCTCAGACTTTGGTTTTAAAGATTTAAATCCCGCCCAGTGGGATCATTTGTGTAATGTTTGGCTTTATGCTTTGTCACAAATAGCAGCATCTCCATCCAAAAATGTAATATTGTGGCTGGAAACATAGTTAATGGGTTTCAACATCATTGTACATCTTTCAGGAACCTCAAGCTCATGAAGACGATTTATTTTCATACTCGTGCCCCAGTGCTCAAACCCTGTTCCCTAACAACCCCACCTTTGCCAAGACAATCAGGGACAGCTATAAATACCTCACTGGTGTGGGAAGAGCCCAGCTGGCCTCAACTGTCAGGTGGGTCACAAGTTACAGGTTTATGACAGAGCAGCATCTAAATGGAAAAAACGGCCTGACTCCTATTTTGTTCAACACAGGGGGATCGAACTGCCTCTTCATGACACAGGCCTGGAGCCAGTGGAGTTTCTGAAAAGCATGGGCATCTCTCTGACGCCCCTTACTGAGCTGGTCTCTGCCAGCCAAGGTGCAGCATTTCAGGTGAATTATTCCTTTCATTGGACCAACCAGTGTTATTTTAGTATGTACTGTTCTTGCGTTCATTAATATTTTAAATGAGCTTTTCTAACATTGTACTCGTTACAAATCTAGTTTTATTAGTATTATTATAATGGTTATAATTTTATTATAGAAATAAACCCTAAACCTAATTCTAACCATACATGTTATTAATTAATATTACATACTACTTAATCTTAAAATGAAAGGACGCCTTAAAATAAAAGTGAAGTCTTTCCGTTTTTGTTTGTTTTAATAAATATATAATTTGCCTTTGTATATTTATATTTATTAATTTATTGTGGTTGTAGTTATAATAATCATAAAACTTAACTTATTTTTTTTAGGTTAGTGGACCAGTTCAGTTTTATGTGTAAATTGTCAATTTTCATTTTATTTTTAGTAATTTTGATATGTGCTTTTTTTCTATTTAGCTTCAAAATATTTGGGTTTTAATCTGGGTAATTTTTTTATTTTATGACTTAACAAATTTTAGTTCAGTTCAGTGGACCAGTTATTTAAGTATTATTTCTACTAAATGTGTGTGTGTGTGTGTGTGTGTGTGTATATATATATATATATATATACACACACACTAATGTAATATTGTTTAATAGTTTTAATTTTTGTTTTAGTAATTTTATGTACTCTTTTTATTTTTACATTTCTTTTGTTTTTGTAATTTTTAGGATTTAACTTGTTTTAGGATTTAAAAATGTTTTTATTTGTATTTCAACAAAAAAACTTTTAGTTAAAAATAACACTATGGCCAGCTATTGGACATCAGTGATTTATCTCTTCTTTCATATGTCAGTTCATTCATCGATCTCTTTTCCATAGGACTCTCAGAAGGGTGTGTACAAGTTGAAGCTGGTTGCTGAGGTGAGCCAAACTCCTGAGCATGAGGAAGTGATGCCACTAATTGTGCAGCTCATTTCCCCTCCATTTTTGGGTCGAACAGTTCTTATGGCTGGTCCAGCAAAGTTTGGAATGGATCTTACCAAACAAGAGCATGGGGTGAGGAACCATATGGAAATTTCGTGACTAAACTACAGGTATATCACACATTTACCACAATTAAATGTTCTCTCTTCTGTGTGTCTATAAGGTGAAAGGCAGCATTGTGAAGAGTGTTCCTTATACGGCATGCGGCCCAATTGAAAACACAGTAGAGCTGCAGGGACACATAGCACTGGTATTGAGAGGTGACTGCATGTTTGCTGCCAAAGCTCGGCGGCTGCAGGAAGCAGGAGTCTCCGGAGTCATCTTCATCGGTGAGATCTAGTGCAACGTTACTTGTAGACTGTGCACCTGATTTCTCTGCATTGTCTTAGAAGCTGGTCCCTTTGGTTTTGAATCTTCTCACAGATCACAGAGAGGGCAGCAGCAGTGCTGAAACTCCACTCTTCCAGATGGTTGGAGATGGAGAGCCTACAGATGACATCACAGTTCCCCTGGTCTTCCTTTTCAGCAAAGAGGGAGCTACACTCACTACCGCTCTGCAAGAACATCACAATGTGGACATCCTTCTTCTGCCCAAAGAGAAACAACTAGGAAAAGGTATTTGACTTGACCAAAACTACTGAATATCGATTAATTTGGTACTCTTAGTTTCCTGACTTCAGCTAATAGTCAAATTGGTCAGCATAAGTGACATACTTCCATCTAGTTTCATCTCTTCTTTTATATTTTTTACAATTTCTAGATTAAAGATACCACCCACTTTTGAGATGGAGTCCAACTTTGAGTTTCCTGATTTCTTACTTTCTTTCCTCTTAGAAAAACCTGAGAAGTTTAATATTAAGTTCCGTTTAGCTAAGGAAGGAGAGCTTGCCGAGGGTGAGACTGAAAGCACTACCATCCAGCTGGTGCTTGAGCAAAGCGAGACTGACACAGAGATGAACAATGAGGCCGCATCGTTGATGAGGGAAAACCAGGAGACCTGCAGCTCTCCGAAGAAACACCCTGAGAGCAGCCCTTGACAGCGGGATAAGCTTGTGACCCCATGCTCCTCCACGCAGGGCCGTTGCTCCCTGTCACCGATCTCAGATCAGAAAATGCAGGCTGCGCTGTTGAAAATGTTTCGGACTGTACCATCTGAGCTCCTCATAGGGGGATCACAAGTCCTCCCATGTTAAGATGGTCTTCTCTTGCATAGTTGGAACTATATTGATCTGCACAGAATGAAATGGTACGGTGCGTGAAGCTCCTCTTTCTGATGTTGTGGTAGTTGCAATAGATTCTTTTCAGTTGTCTACAATTGAAAAGCATCGGTTTTGGGTATTAAAGAGATGTACAAGATTGTCTCACCCCAGTTTATGTGGATCAGACGTTATTTAAATGTTTTTCTTTCATTGTGGATCACTGGTTCTTAGTCCTGTGCGGGGTTTTTTAATAAGCATTCTTAAAGTGTAAGTGGTTCGAAGTCTTCGAGACATCCTTAACATAGGACTCCTATGACCAAACCCAAAAACAGTGTTTAAATGAGGGAGAATGGACCAGTAAAACATAGTTTAACATGTTTTAGATACAGAAACATCAGGGAAATCAATGATCTAACTTGAACGTGTGTGTGTGTGTGTGTGGGTGGAAGGCATGTACGGTGGCCTTTATCATTATATCACAGACTGTGCATTTCATCTTGTGCCATTACTAAATATCTGTGTATGTGTGTGCATATTTGCATCCAATGCATTCATGTACCTGGTCAATAGACGTTTTTTAGAAAGTTTTGGCCTTTTCTCTACCAAAAACCTACATCTGTCATAAAGGCCCAGGACACAGGCAGAATATATAGTGATAAATATGTTTTTGTGCAATGACAAAACCCTTTCTGCAGTCAGGGTGGTGATGAAAATGAGTAGTATGTATTGAGATTTGTCTAATTTTACATTAACTTTGTCACTCGCACAGCTTCACCATCACACTAGAGATGCTGCTTACACTAGATTCATCACTTTCTGCATATCATCTGAGAATATTTCAATTGCATCAATGTTTTTAGACTACCATTTGCATTGAGTGTCACAGCCATAATGTAGCTCAAAGTTCAATCAGTTGCTTTGCAGCATGCAGAGAACGGATATATTAGCCCAAGACCTTTCCATTTCAAGTATTAATTATACTGTACACCTTGTATTTTGTCACTGATGGCTGTTCTCTAAAGGATGTCAACCTGGGTACCTCTTGTATCACAAAGGGCTTATGACTGATTCACTTAATGTGGGCATAATATAGATTAGATGGGATTATATTTATTTCTTAAGATATGTTCTATACATTAATTTGAGATGAGGATGCTTGTCATAGGGGTCAACTGAAGCATTTCTTGAGGGCCAAAGTGATGTAATATTCTGTTGCTGTGACAGAACAAGATTTTTATAGTGTCTTTTTAATAGCTGTTTTGTATTGACTGATGAAATGTAAGTACTTGCCATTAAATCAAGTTTATGACCCTAAATTGTTTGATTTTTGCCGCAATGTAATTATAAATATGATAGATTAATAGATATTGCTATTTAAAAAAATACGTTCATACATAAATTATTATGAAATAAACAACATGAACAGGATTTAAATCAATTGTTTTATTTTGTCAGTGTTTTCTTGTCGAATATTTTTTCACTGAGGTGACGTAGGCATATTCAGTTATTGTTGAGTATACAGCTCTCTGGAATGCTTGATTCTGATTGGTCAGTTGAGACATTTGCAGGTTTGTCCGCTCCGAAGTAATAACGCATGGCCAGTAGGGGTGTTGGGTTCCGTTTTTTTTTTGAGTCGACTCCGACTCCCGACTCCTAATTTTGGAGTCGGTGGAATCGACTCCTCGACTCCATTTACTTTGAATTAAAATAGAAATACATTTGCGCCTAGAAAATCACATCAACCACCTGCTGTAAGTACAAACTTAATATTTACACACGAAGTGTGTTCTGGGAACGAGTGTGTAGTCGCTGTAAATAGGCTGAGTCACTTAAAACGTGTCCTGCGTCAGTGAAAACAAGTTCATATAGAGACATTACGTCACGTTTATGTAAACATGCATCATTGTAGGGCCGAACAACAGCAGTTACTCTATTAAGATTTTTTAATGTTTTAACACGGAAATTAAGTTTACATGGGATGAATTTAGCAAGGAATTTGAATTAATATTAGTGTAAATGTTGAACTTGAAAAAAACACTCAACACTGGGAGTTGATTCCGACACTAGGGCTAGAGAGAGTCGAGGAATCAACTCTTTTGGAGTCGACTCCCCATCTCTAGTTCTGAGCTGAGTTTCCCAAAAGCAATGCAAGCATAATCTATCTGAAATCAGCTTTGTAAGGCAAAAGCATACATATCACATTTTAGGATATATATGTCAATTTTTTTTTCCCCGAACAGTTTAAAGTTGTGGTTTTCCCAGTCTGTGCTCATTAAAAGTCCAAAAAGAAACACTGACATAAATATATTTAATACAGTTTACCTGATAAACACATACTAATTTGTACTAACGGTATTTATTTTAAACAATATAGTTACAATAAACATGGAAATGTCATTACTGCCTGTTCTGCTTTTTCACATCACATTTACAGGGATGCAAACAGAAGTATGGTCAAAAAGGAGTGAGATTATCGAAGCCCGCAGCAAATATCATATAATTACATTGCCACTAACCTCTGCCATCCAGGGTTCACCCTATACACACTCAGTTCTTTATATGAAAATACACAGTCCCAGTTCCATGGAAATTCTTAAAAGTAAAGAACACTGAGACAACGCTGGAAAATTTAACATACATTTATTCCAAAATAGAAGTCAGACTATTGTGCCAGTCCCTTCAGTACAGTGCACTTCTTCCAGCTTTCTAGTGGAAGAAAGCTGGTTTCAGTTTCTTGCTATCACCAATGCCTCCAGGGCCTTGCGTCTAGCTCAGTTTGGGTATATGATGGTACTGTAGCCACTCTCTGTGTGTGTATCTCTGGAGCACTCTGGCAGTGTTTCAACAGAGCATGCATATGATAAAATAAAGATTTATAAAAAATATAAAAAGGCAGATATTTAGGCTAAAATTAGCAAAGATAAAAGTCTTCTCATTTTATCTTTGTTTTTCGAATAGATACACATTACAAATAAACATAATATGAATAAAACAAACAGTGCTTTTATTTTTCAGGAAGAGTAGGTGTTTTCAGCAGTACTGAAAGATGAAACGCTATATAATTCTACACTACATCCATCATTTACTTACTCTCAGCTCGTTTTTATCTGAATGAGTTTCTTTTTTCAGTTGAACATTGTATTAAATTCAATGAGCACCAGCTACTGATTGGTTACTCAAAATATCTTATTTTGTTTTTAGCACAAGAAATAAATTAATACAGGTTTGGGACAACATGTAAGTGATGCAACGGCGTCTACTTATTTAGTAATTTTAATACACAATTTCCTAATGATGAAATTATAATCTGAGACTCCAATGTAACAACCCCCCCCCTTCCCTCCTCCCAAAACAAAAACTCATCGGATCTGCATGATTCACACATGTTCCCCACACAGCCGTGAAAAAGGCGGCATCCGCCAAAAGGTGCGCAGTTTGCATCCCTGTGACACACTCAGCAAAAAACGCCAATAACATTTAAACGACTTGGCCTAAAAAAGTCTAAACGAGTGACCGCCAAAAGGGCAAAGCTGATCATGTTTCACAGCCTTCGTTGTCGTTATTTTGGCTCTATATAATGAGCACTGCCCCGCAAAAGCCCCGCAAAAGTTTTCTACGTTTTTTGCTAGTATACCCATTTGGCATTGAAAATGCTAATTTGTCTCAATTTGTAAGTGTAAAATGGCCATGGCTCACACACACAGCAGTAAGACGTAATCAACCACGCATACACCATAAACACATGTATATGAAGCTGCTTTTTTTATTTCATTCGTTTTGTTAATTTATTATTTCAATAGAAAAATATATTTGGAATATGAGCCTATGCATTTCATGCACGGGACGCGGCCAAATCACTTGATTCTTCTCTGATGGAAACCGTTTCTCTAGACAAGTTCATTAAATCATATCACCAGTGCATTCAATCATATTTATGTTTATATATACATATATGGTAAAAAATGTGTCTATAACTGCACGCGGTTATTTATTTTTTCCCTCCTTAAAGAATTATTTTATTCTTATTAAATATAATTAAATATAATCAAGTATTTAATTGCTACTAAATAATATTTAATCATTATTTAAATCTATTTTAAATATTTATTTTGTGTACATTAACAATAAAAACAGCTGTTCTTTTTGTAGCTACATAACAGAAACGAATTGGACGCCGATTTCTGAAGAGCACATCACAATTATTATTTGTTTATAAATATATATTTCGCATAAGGGCGTATTTAGGCTATTGTTTTTCTTTGTTCACACAAGCTCTGCATGTAAGTGATGTGAATCCTCATGTTATGGTTTTGATGCTCTTTTTTCTCTTTTTTGAGGATGATGTCCTGTTGACATGTTATTTCACCTTTTATAAATTAATTTTCTGAAAAGTAATCTATATTATTTTTAAAGGGGTTATATTACAATGTTGTTATTGTTTTATTTTATCTCTATTTAATAAAAAAAAAAAAGTCAGTTTGGAAACTTTGCGCCACCTGGCGGTATTTTCATGAACGACTTCAACACGCAATTGAATTCAATTTAAATCCGGGTATTTGCCGCGGTGGTATACGCGGTGGCAGTGGACATTTTGGTTGTCCACCTACTGTATATATGTAGCAGTGGATCATTTTGTGATGTGAAAAGCTAATGTAAAATGTTTTACCTTTAAACTTCAATTTCTGGTCAAAATGTGAATCTACAATCCATATTACTCCCTTTGAAGTCAGCCATTCACTTAAAATTCACTTAAAATACTGGTGTGCTCACATTGAACAGGCATGTATGAATAAGTGTTGCTGGAATAATGTTTTAACTGTTAAAAGACACACATCCATCATAACAGAAACTGTCAAATAAGTTGGAACTCTTACCCACCATCCCTCAAAAACCTATTGTTAAGTGTACAGTATATGAAAAAATTGTTATAAACACAATACAAAACAACAGTGCAGCATATTATATATTGTAATTGCAAGATTTTTTTTTTTTTTTTTTTTGTCATTCAGAACATGTAAGTTATAAATCAATTTCAAAATTATTAGCAAAAAAATAATGTCAGAGTAGACAATTATCTGAAAAGCAGAACTATTTTTTGTACATTTATTTCATACTGTCCTTTTTTGTTTTAGAAACTGTAGAAATGTATTACACTCACAGTTGCTCTAGTTTCTGTGTTCTTTATTGAACAGGAACCATCAGCTTTGAGGTGAAAGAGCTGACTACCTCATCACTTTCATGACAGCACTGCCAAAATCAGGCATGGCAGTTTAATATGAGCTCAAATACTCCAATCTTAAATGTCTTTGAGCCAGTTACCATTTCATACAGTCCACAAATTCACAATGACACCTGGTTAAGGCAGCTGTGTCCCCACTGATGGATGTGTGTTTTTGTGTGAGCCCATTCATCCCCAACCCTTCACACATCAAGCCTACCAAAACAAGCCTACAGGAATATCATTCTTCACTGTGGGGCTATATTAAAATATATTGAATTTAAGTGCGCTTATTTATTGTTAAGGCTTTCGCACTTCAACAACCCTGCATAGGACAAGCAATTTGAAAAAAATGTGTAGTTGGATATTTAATGTTTAAATATAATAAAAGTTTTATAGATTATTAGGGTAACAATGAAATTAAACATCCAAGCACGTAACCTGTGACAATTCTGAACTACAGCAAAACAGAGTTCCCAAAAAGCATGCAATATTTTCCTTAATAAAGTTATTCCACTTAGAACATAGCCACGACCAGGGCTTAACATTAAAACCCATTAACCCAGGATATGCGGGTGAATTTCAGCTGTGGCGGGTAACACAGTCACTCCCACTAGCTACTCTGGCGGGTTGAATTTTAAATACAGTAATAAAACTTGACATTAATGTTTGACTGAGAAAAGTAGATTTTTTGAAGGGGAAAGAGAATTTTACTTGCCTGACTGGACAACTAATCTGATTAAAACAACTAACTGCACCAAAATGGTTCTGATTATATTATAATCAGTGCATGTAAACAGCAATTAATTTGATAATGAGTAACAACAAGGTAATGCCAGTGAGGCCCACCACAGCTTGTCTGTGTGTGAGAACCTCGTGGAAAAATCAGAACAAATGAATGCAATTGCACAAAGAGGAAAAATTTAAAAAAATAATTTAATTTTTATATTTATAACATACAGCCTTTTCCTTGAAAACAATGATTGCAAATTTGACGTCATATAGTTAAAATGAGTAGATAATATACATGTTAGTTCAGTATTTGAATTTATTGTAAGGATATACTGTTGACTGTTTTTGCTCAATTTGGTAATGAAAATAGTTTCAAACAAAGATCACAGCAGAACAGTCGTGCATATGCATCACACAGAATTGGAGTGTTTTGTTAATGAATGATTCACGTTTTTGACTTTTTAATCATTTGAGTAAGTGATTTAGTGTTCCATTCAAAAGGAAAGGCACTTGCTTCTTTCTTGAAAGAATCAGCTGTCTGAACCAATCATTTGAAGGCCAGTTTAATTTCATAGTAGCCCATATTTTTTCCAAAATTTCATATTTATAATATAAATATGAATATAAGATATAC
>JAUCNO010000425.1:12498699-12511048 GCA_032353835.1 Enteromius viviparus
GAAAGTCTCGCCAGAAAAGAAAATCACGGTCCTTCACGGAGCAGCGGCTGCTAACAGCGCCAGCGTTCACCCCGGAAATCTAAAAGTGCTGGAAGACACCGTCATCCATCCGGCCCCTCACCCTCTCCCGCACTTCATCGTCCGGAACGGCCTTCTGTACTGTGTGGCCCAGAGGAAGGGGGAGGAAAAACAGCTCCTAGTCGTGCCCCAGAACAAGACCGAAGTCATCCTAGAACTAGCGCACTCACATCCGATGGCGGGGCACCTAGGAGCTGAAAACACCACTCAGCGGATCCTGGTCATCGTCGACTACGCGACTAGATACCCCGAAGCCATCCCCTTGAGAAAAGCCACGTCCAAGGCCATAGCCCAGGAACTGTTTTCCTCTCTAGTCGCGTAGGAATCCCATCCGAGATCCTGACTGACCAGGGGACCCCATTCATGTCCCGGCTAATGGCTGACTGGTGCCGGCTGCTGAAAGTCGATCACGTGAAGACCTCAGTCTATCATCCCCAAACGGACGGGGTAGTGGAACGTTTCAATAAAACCCTTAAACAGATGCTCCGGTGGGTGGCGTCCGAAGATAAAAGAGACTGGGACCAGCTCCTTCCCTATGTCCTCTTCGGAATCCGCGAGGTCCCCCCAGGGGTCGACAGGGTTTACTCCGTTTGAACTTTTATTCGGACGCCAGCCCCAGGGCCTGTTAGAGGTCGCAAAGGAAGCTTGGGAGCAGCAGCCGGCACCCCATCGCACCGTGGTGGAGCATGTGAAAGAGATGAGGGAAAAGATCGACTGAGTCATGCAGTTAGTCCGGGAACACTTGGTCCAAGCCCAGCAGGCCCAACAACGCCATTATAATCGGTGCTCTAGGATACTGGCAAGTACCATTAGCCGAAGATCAGCGTCGCACTGGAAACCAACGAGCACCAGCTGGAACTCATCTGCCCGGGCCAATCGTTCACGGCCGGATCAGTATAAAAAGCCCATACAAACACAGAAAGACGAGCAACGACTCCATGTTAAACGATTTGGTGTTGACTTACCTGTTTTCTCTCCTTCCCAGAAGCCTCGCCGTGAACGAGACGCCCGGGCACCTTCACTTGCCACACGGAGCACTTGATCACTGCACCTGGACGAAGGATTAAAAGGATTAGGAGCACCACTCACTCGCCAAGCACCGGCACCGTTGACTTCACCGTATTGGAAAATTTTACCTTTTGTTATTGTTAATAAATCCACCCTCCGGGGTTTGTGTTCATTCATCCCGTGTCTGTCGTGTTCTCTAGCGCCACGGTTCACAATATGTAAATGTATATAAATTATGAAAATATTCCTTACGAAAATTAACCATGATTATACTATCACAAAACATGATTACTTTAGGTAAACCATGGTAAAAACAAATTAAGGGAATTGTGTAAAATAATCGGTTGTAAATGTTTTAATAGATTATGACATTTACATCACAAAAATATCAGGGAGTGACATTTATTTGATGTGAGGTAGTTAAGCCCCATCATAACTGGGATGCAGTGCAGGCAGGACAGGACTAATGACAGCTCAGTAAAGAAGTATATGGAGTACATATATGAATATTAAGCTTGATATGTTTCATAACTTGTATATCCATAACTGTTGTCAAGGTTTTGATGTTTTATGCTACCCACTCAGATTGTGCTTCCTCCATGTTTATTCAGCAGCATATATATCTTGAAATTGTCTTTTTTGTGCTTTCTTCTCACTGTTTTTACACCAGTGGGTCAAATTTTTTAATCTCACCTAGAATCCCACAACCCTTCGGGCCGGCACTGCATAAAGAACTCATGCACAGAGTGTCTTTCTTAATCTGAAGATTCTCATTTTGAACATTTTGTTTTATTTTGTTAGTCTTCATCAATAGATCAACAGCATCATCAATAGATTTTGCTTAATGGTAAAGAGAAAAAAAGTTAATGAGTCGTTACTTCAGGTAGGCTAAGTGTCTTAAAATTGATAAGAAAGATATCAATATCTATCATATACACTATGTTGATAACTTTCTCATCGAAAGCATAGCTAATGTTGTGCGAACTATGTCTCTTGACTCTTGTTATCGTTAGAGGAATGATTTGCCAAGGACTGAGTATCCGAAATTCTTCTTCCTGTTTTTTAAAGGCGTTATGTTGTAACTTTTGTTGTTGTTTTTAGCTTGCAAAAGGCCTGATGTGTAGAGAAGTGGTCATAAGGGAAAGGTCAGAAAAGGTTTGTGTATTTGGACAAACAACGCCTAGTTAGGGGATAATTCATTGTTTAAAGATGGGTTTAACGCTCTTTGTCTAGCATTAATGGTTGGACTTGAAAGGCATTTATTAAAACAGGCGGTAAAATCTATATCGTTTATATACTTAAATCGGTTTTGAGTGAGTCCTCTTTAGGATAACTGTACTTTTGCAGTTGACGCTAAACTGTCAACAGAGGGCCACAGGCCTCCACTGCGCCCCCTTCTGGACCTTCTTTCCTGAGCCTGGATCAACCCAGAGGTGAGTGTGACCCACATCTCCTTACATATATATCTCACTATCTCACTTTTTATTTTAACATCACTGTTAGATATCATAGCATAGATATCATAGCTGAGGAGACATAACGTTATAGAGTTGCAAATCATTTCCTTTTTGTCTTCATTCCATATGGTTTTGTAGTGGCTCTTCCTTTTTTGGCCAAATTCCGTCCATCCAGACATCTAACATCTTGCTCATGCAAAACAGGTTTCTTGAAACAATCTTAGGTCCTACTTTGGTGGTAAAAACCTTTATTGGTTTAACAGTGAATGTTACAGTGTTTAAGCATTGATTTTGTTGCTGTCTTATGCTTTTGCAGTTGATTCTTCCAAAACTGACCACAGAAAGCCCAGAAGTCTCTTGCCTCCTATGCGCATCCTGCCCGGCTTTCTGTCTCAGGACTGGATCCATCCACAGGTAAGCAAGCAGGACAAATCTCCAGGACACTGTATGTCTCATCACTTAAATATTCAGTTTCATTCTCAATGAGGTATCAAAATAAGTTCATGCCAAATATAATATTTATGTCTGTTTTGGTTTTGAATCTCTTTTGTTTGCAGCGGCTCGTCCTATGTATAAATTCATATATATAAAAAAACTTTTCATAGCATTTACTTATTTATTATCTCCAGGCAAGGACCTTGAGAGATGGCAACAGAAAAAAATAATGCTCAATAAATAATGCAGGAAAAATGTCTTTGTGCCTGAATGTTTATGTTTGTATGTGTTTGTTTGTTTGTTTGTTTATACTTAACAAAAATGTCCTCAAGAAGCAATGCAAAAAAACAACAACAAAAAAAAAACACTTTTTGCATGTGGTAACTTTGACCACTAGATGACACTATCAGTAAGCATGAATTTTACATTTCATAAACATGATCTGAATTTTATTTTAATGTTATTTTGTCTGTTGATTTACCTGCTCTTAGTTTATTTATAATAAGTCTGATACAGTAAATTACTAAATATAAAATATTTTATGTCATATTTTACGAATGTTTAAGAAAAAGACAAAAGTCCTTTTAATAAAGAAAAAGTCTTTATATTTCCAAACAAAAATTCCAATATCATATTTATGCTCTAGCTGAACAGCACACTTACATTCATTTGAGATCCATTATTATAAAGGATCAATAATAATAAGGTTTTCTCACAAGAATCATGAATGTCAGACTGGGGCAAGCTACTGTGTATTTTATAGTTTGTAATTTTAAGACAGTTCATTATTTACAGTTTCTGTTCTTGTAAAGGATTTTATAGTTTTGTGTATATTTACCATTGAACAGTCTTACATTTTATTTAACGTTTTTAATTTAATTTAATTTAATGTATAATAACAAGTTCCCCGCTGTGAAAATATACAGTTTAATAACATGCTCTGCTATATTATAAAAAAATATATATAATAACAAATAATTCTTTACCTAAAACTTAAATATGTTTTATTTTGTTAACAGAATGTTCCTTCACCTGAGAGAAGAACCCACGTCAGCGTCATTGCGTCACGAGCTCATTCATCCTCCCGCTGTTCCATGTAGCTGTTCTAATCTCTTCTGTTGCGTGTCTATCAGCGCAGGTCCTCCTCCTCCTCCTCCTCCTGCAGCAATCTCTCTCCTCTATCTTTAGCTCTTTACCACACAGGCAGCGGCTTAAAGCTCTTCTTGAGTGAAGGCTCCCATCTTTATTCGGGCCGGTTTGTCTCTCGGTAGTGTACGTTCAACCGACCCACACAGATGTGGGAATGACGCTCCGGAGCTTTTATCTGCTGTCCTGGACTTGAGAAGCGCAGTGAAGGATGTTGTTTAACCCGAGCCGGAGCGCACGACGAGCCCGGGCCTCCCTCCTCCTGCCCGGGGTCTTGATCTGCGTAATCCTCGCCGCCGTCGGTGCGAGTATGCCGGGTAAGAGTCTGTCTGTAAGACATATGGTAGTGGCTCAGCAGCTTTTGTGAGCTTTTATTTGTTGTAGGTTATTTGTTTTTAAACACCTATTGTGTATTTCATACTATGTGATGTAAAAACACTGTTTAAAGTGGATCAAATTGTATTTAAAAATGTTATATCGTTGATTTTCTGAGTTTGAATATTTATGTTTTTTAAATTCTTTCGGTTATATGTGTGGGTTATCCTTAATACACTTTTCTAGATGATTTTTGCCAGATTAAACAGGATTCAGACTGTCTATGGTAGCCCTAATCCGCTTGAACAAGTGGAGAAATTAAGCAGGAAAGGAAAATGTAATGGAATTTCCTTGTGGCCCTTTCCCTCTCCTATTAAAGTGTTGTTTAAAATTGTTTTAAGGTCAAGGACCCTTTGATAGATATAGATTGCATGTTGCATTTCAAGTCTGGTTTATAGTAGCTTTATTTGCATGCTTTTAATTTTATGCTTACATTGCAGAACCAATTACATACATTCTTGTCCTTGTACATTTGAGTAATATTTAAAAAATATAGATTTTATGTAGGAGGGATGGCCTGACTTTTAGATAAACTTTTTAAAGTTTTTAGTGGAAATTATTATTGGATTTTCGGAACATATTTTCTTTTTTTCACTAAAACTAGTTTAAGATCATGCAGTAATTGGCAATCACCCAACTGTACCACAGTTCTTAGAAATTAGAATGATACATATATTTCTTTTTTAGAAAGTAGAATTATATATATATATTTGCTTCATACCTTTCTTATTTTGCACCTGGTGACCCATTTACACTTTATTGAAAATATGACTAAAGGAAATCTATATATTTTATTATATATGTCTGTTTGATGGCTCAAGTGTTCTTTGTAGTAGTCTTAAGAGTTTCATACTAGGCAGTGAAAACTGAATTGTGGGATGTGAGTGCAGTAATTATGGAGAACATGAGCAGAGATTATCTGCCCATGTTGTTTTCCAGACCCCTGTGGGAATGACAACAGCTGGACACTGACAGGACATTATCACACAGCACAGAGAGCACCCCTAGCATATCCAGTTGCTGGATAAAACTGTATAGGTCATCAATAATTCTATATATATTCTAATATTATCATTTCTTACCTGCAGTATTGCTCTAGGGGTTTTCAGTCTTCTGTAACATGTTCCAGAGGCTGATCAGTCTGTGGCTTTCTCTCTCTTATCTCATGTCCCAGTGCCTAAACATGTTTATGCATGTTTTCCATTGTAAAGTAGGGATTGTTTGTTGTTCTCTAGTGTGTGACTTCAAAAAAGCTGCCACATTAAGCTCCCCCCTCAGGCTGTTGATCACCACAGAATAGCATGTCATATTTCACACAGAAAGATAGAACTGTGGTTAGAGCCGCTAGCCATGCAGTCATTTCACAGATGGTGACCAGACCATGTGTGGATAATCAGGCTTGTTTTGCACAGGAGAACACATTTTCCATAAAACGTTTTCACTGTTACGAAAGTTGCAGTCACTAATCTTCATCTTTAATTTAGTTTGTTTCTCACATTCAGCAACACATTTAGTGTTATTTTAGTGGTATTGATATGCTGTTATAGTATTAATGTTTTGAATTAACTTTTTAAACCTTAATGTTTATCGGTAGGGCTGGGCGATATATATCGTACAATATATTATGCGCATCTCATTAGTTAAGACTGTTTCCATCAGCTGTTTTTAAAAGGAACGCCAGCTTATAAACAGAGCCGTAGATCACTGAGAAGCTGCACGTTGAGTTTCGCGGGTGATTCAATGGCGCAGCTTCTCAGTGATCTACGGCTCTGTGTATAAGCTGACGTTCCTTTTAAAAACAGCTGATGGAGATTTACCGCTAATCAAAGAACCGTTTTACTGATGAGATGCGCATAATATATCGTACGCCCAGCCCTATTTTTTCGGTTTAGTAGGATTTTAATTTTAGTAGCAGTCATTTTGGCACTGGTTTTCTAATTGACTTTATAATTTAATATTTTTTCAGATTTATATTTTATTTCAATTGCTGAAGTGTATTTTTAATTGCTCAGTCCTTTACAGTAACAGCTTATCATATTTTCAGGGTATTCAACCAATCATTGTGCTGCAAAGAAATTTTCCTGGTTAGAAAATAGAGAGGAATAAAGAAAATATTCCTGGTTAATCTATACCCAAAGAGTGTATTTTATGCTCATTCAAACTTGTCCTACAATCACACAACTCACTCAGAACAAGGAAATGTTTTGGATTTATGTGTTTGAGGTACAACAGGGCTATGTCTTGAGCCTTCTTTTATTTTGATTTGTAAGTTATGTTAATTGCAGCCTTTTGAAGCTGCTTTGGTATAATCAAGTGGTAGGCTGGAAGATATTTAGTTTGTGCACAAACGCATACTAATCTGAAAAAACTTGAAATCCGAACCTTAACCCAGTTCCTCATAGAGCACAGGGTAAAAGAAGTGTAAGAAAATGTTCTTTCACATATAGGGAACATTCTCTTTCCATTACGCTGCATATCTGACTTCGTAATGCACTTACATAAGAAGTGTTTGGCTAATGTGAGGTGTCTGAGTGTTGCATTGCTCTCTTTGGAGGTGATGGGAGTGGATTGAGAAAAGGTTAGCTGCGTTGCTGTGGTTACCACAGAATTGGACCCTGTGTTTTGCGGTCTTAGGGGAACGTGAGGATCTAAGGCTCTACAGAGATCTGGAAACAGCTTGTTGTTGCCACAATGATGATTTGCTGAGCTCACATTGAGAGTGGCAGCTTATCTCTGCACCAGATCCCTGAATGAGGCCACGGACTCTATACAAACCCCGCCATGTGAAAACCAAGCAGCTGCGGCTGTGTTATCTGCCATTCTGGTGGTGAGACTCAAAATGTGTACTTCTTATGAAGTAAAGCCATGAACAAACATGATTAGCATGTTTAAATATGCACTATAAAATCAAACACACCTTTGAGTGCTCAGAGAGCAAACATCCACCCTTAAGTCTTCCCGCATTGACTACACAGGGTGCCAATTTCAAAAGAAAGTACATTTTGATCAGCAGGGACTTCGGAGAAAAGGAGGAAAGCTTTCTAAAACAAAATAGTGGTTTTCACCGAAGGGCTCTTTAATGTCTTAATGTGGTTACTGAAAGATGTGGGTGTAATTCTGGTTCTCATTTCCTGTGGTCCGCTGCATTTCTCTCACTAATGAGGGTGTGTGCCATTATTGGGTTTTTGTTAATGATAATTAGGATCCAAGCCAGGCAGATTAGAAGAGACCCTCAGATGCTTGAAGCACAGTCTGATGTAACAAAAACTCTATTGTGTTCAATATGGCAGAATTTGCCAGACACAATTGTTGACTTCTGTTGTGTTTATTGTGGCGCCCCGAACATGCAAGAAAAAAAACTGCAAACGATTACTATTTTGTTCCCTCGATTTGCTAAATCGTGTGCGCGATTTAGCAAGGGAAAAAAAAAGGTACACACGATTTAGCCTACAATTTTTTTTTCTTGCAGGGATACTAAGTACTAAGGATGTGAAGAGCTGCATATTCATTTTCAAATCTTTGTATTTCAGTGGCCTGTTTGCATTTGTATGGTTGTAAAACAATGCTTTCACTATAGGTGAAGGTGATCCCTAGTTAGTTTCATTTATAGTTACGTGTCCCTGTACTTAGAAAATCCCACAATCAAATATTTTATTGCTGTTGAATTTAGTATTAAAATTATTCTACATCCAGCTGTTATCAGTTTCTCTGTGCAAATGAATAGTGGAAGCCTGCCTACTCTACTACACTTCTCTAACTCTCACACACATTCACTCAAATGTGCTTTGATGTTTGATTAATTAGCATATACAGTGTAAATGTAATGTGTGTGTGTGTGTGTGTATGAATATACACTACTTTACAAAACCTCAGAAAGGTTTCTTTAAAGGAATTGGTGATTTTATTCAGTAAGGATGCTTTAAATTGCTCTAAAGTGACAGTAAATACATTTATAATGTTAAAAAAAGATTGTAATTATATTCTATAATATTTACTGTAATTGATTAATTAAATGCAGCCTTGGTGAATGTAAAATTTTCTTATAGATATACCATTTAATGATCATATTTTACAGATGGTATTTGAGTGTTGAAGCATATTTGCGTGAAATGAAACTCAGTCATGGTTACCATTCTGTGCGATCCGGATCCAGATGTAATCATATTAGCACCTTGCTATGTAGCAGGTAGACAGACAGAGTAGTTTCCATAGCAGCAGGGATTGTTGCCCATTCCCATGAAGTTAATAAGTACAGAGAGTGAGAAAGAGCCAAATGGATGGAAACAGGTGGGCCATTCCCTGTAATGCTAGGATTGTCTCACAGAATCAACTTTAAAGCTCTATTTTCAGACCAAGAGCACTGGATTGAGAATGCATGTTTGTTTAAGCACAATGCTATCGATATTTATGACATGTTACATTTTGAGCTGTTTTAAAGAATTACTTCACCCCAAAATAAACATTTTGTAATTACTCACTTACCCCCATGCCATTCCAAACACGCAAAAGCTTTGTCTTCGGAGCACAATTTAAGATATTTTGGATGTAAACTGCGAGGCTTGGGACTGTCCTACGAACTGCCAAGTAATAAATATATACAGTGTAAAAGACATTGTCAAAAATAGTCCATCTGCCTTTAGTATTTCAATCTGTATTTTATCAAGTGACGAGAATATTTTTGTTCTGGTTCATTTATAAAATACAGATTAAACTACTGATGGCAGAATATTTTTGACAATGTCTTTCACACTTTTCTGGGCCTTGACAATGCTATTAACTTGGTAGTCAATGGGGCAGTCATAAGCCTCCCAATTTTGATTCAAAATATCTTAAATTGTGTATGTTAAAATTAAACTTTAATAGGTTTGGAAAAAAAGTGATTAATGGAAAAGTTTTATTTTGGGAAGGAGTAGCCCTTTTGGTGATGTAGACAAGTAAAAAAAAAAAACAGAGCACTAAGCTGTATCTCTATCCTTGATTACAATCGAAACTTGGCATTTAGTTTGTTTGACTTGGACCAGAAAGCAACCTTGTAACATAGCGATGTTCTAAGAAATGCTATGAACGCTATAGCAAATGCATAGTGGTGTTGTGGCAGCAGCATTTGCGTGCATTACATCTTTGGAAAATATAAAGTCTAGGTTAATAACATGAGTTCGTCTGTAGCCGTGGAAGAGAGCCAAATTAAACCGGCAAAACAACTGGTACTTAGCTTGACTTTAAGTGGAGCAACAGGAAGTCCACACAATGGGAGTTTCCCTTTATCAATCGACACTTTCCTGTTCATTACATCTCCTATCACAACTGCAAAATTATTATCCAGCTGGAAAAAAAAAGATTAAGTTTATTGCTCCTTAACAGATTTTTTAAACATTTGTGGCCACTAATGATTCCCATCCTACCTCACAAAGTAAATGGAAGCTGTCAATATTGCCACGTAAGCGTGTCTCTGTTCCCGTGCTGCAGGTCTGTGCTGATGTTGGCTTCCTTCCCACTCAGAGCTCGGTTAATGATTTCTGAGCCAGCAGCAGATGGTTAGAAATATTCATTTTTATTCCGGCTTTATGATATGCTGATCTTTCTTATGTAATCGTGTGTGCTTTTCCTTGGCCGAGCATGTGACCAGAGATGTTTTGACAAAATCTTCACATCCAACTGAAAAGATTGTTATTTTGGAGAAATTACAGATGTGTCCGGAAACAAAGGGTCACAACAATGTGTTTAATTTTAATTTTTTATTTCTGTTAGCTGATTGTATACCTGATTGTAACACAATAGCATATGCACAGCCAAAGAGGAATCTATCAATTTTTTCTTGTTTAAATGTGAACTGGTGTGACAAGACCAAAAATTTTGAATTACGTGATAATACATTAATAATTTAAATCAATTTTATACCATGTTAACTATGTTTTGGAATGTAGTTCATGCAAACATTTTGAAACACAGACTTGTAAGACTGCTGATTTTTATTGTATTTATTTATTTTTTAAAGCATTTTTAATTAAATAATTTAAAAAATAGAAAATACCTCATCACATTAATTTTTTTTATATTTAATAATTACATAATCATGATGAAATGTTGATTTGTTTTTATTTATTTATTTATTTATTAAATATTTCCAAAAATAATACCTAATCACATTATTAAAATGTCAAAATAATTTATATTATTATTATTATTATTATTATTATAGAACTAAATGGAACTAAAGGGCGTTGTGCATCATGTTATTAGTAAAAAATATTTATAACAGTTACACTTATTACTAGATAAGCCATGCTTGTTTGCCAACAAACACACTTACGGTAGCATATCAATTTATTTAGTTATATATTTATTTATTTATATAATTATATACGGTACTATATTGTATTATTTAGTATTTTTTAATATGTTTTATATTTTAAAGTTTGCTTTTAAAAAAAGCTCTGTGTCAAATGACATCCACTGGTTAGTGCTTATTTCTTTTGAAGTTCTACATGTCATACTTGATTCTTCACATTAGTGGCCATCTCATGTCTATTAGCTAGTCCTTCAAAGAGGCTTGACTTTGATCAGCATTATATCTTTGGTGTTTTGATGAGCAGAGATTGACTGGCATCTTTTTCAGAAGCATTATGGTTTCTGATAATAGTCTGCGAGTCCTGTTAGATAAAACAACGGGGTTCTAAACAAAAGCAGATGTTTTGGAAGAGATCTCAGAGTTGTTTTGTACATGCAGTAAGTCATATTAAAGAAAACGGTAGTCAAGTAGTTATTCAAATAGAAGTACATTACTGCAGTGTAGCTTAAAAAACCTGTTGCTTCCAAATTTCCTCCTCATTTCCAAGCACAGCTTGAGCTTGTGGTTGATTGTGTAAATTAATGTCCCTGACCGGCTGGAGGTGGGCGGCCCAGTGGGGTGTTTAGAGGAGTGTGCATCTCTCACATGCACACATACAGTTGCACCTCATTAGTCAGTTAATCTCAGTTCTCATGACTCCACGTCCAGATTTAAAAGCAATCTGGTGGTGTTTTATGAAGACTAATAAGAGAAGTTGAGGTCTGAGCAGAAATCAATGCATATTGTGCAGCAACATCTGATAAAGGGTACGATGATGATCAAAGCTAATGGCAAGATGCTTATAGGGATCGATCCAAATACCTTACACTTAGCTTTACCACTGGCACATTATATTGATTTTAATATAGATTTTTTTAATGCAGAATGTCAAACATGAATAGGAGCATTAGGAACATTTTTGTTGTTGGCGTTAGTTGTCCAAGTTAATTTTAACTGTTATATTTTTGTAAGAAATTAATCTGGTAGAAACATGACAACAGGTTCGATGACAGATTCAGGCTTTTGCAGTTTATGCTAATTTTATATATTGCAGTGGTTATTTTAAAGGCATTACCCGTCACTAGTTTGGGGGCAGATAAAACTAAAATAGAATTATTATTTTTATTTTATTATGATTTTTTGCGCACTAAAATAATCAAAAGTGGTAGTGCAAATTAATGTTGCAAAATATTACTATTTTAAATAAAACAAATCTTGAAAAGAAATAGCAGTTCTGATTGATCACATAACACTGATTCAGCTTTGCCTTCAAAGGACTAAATGAAGTTTCAAATTGTAATAATATTTGACCATAATGCTGAATTTTAGATTGAATAAATGGAGGATTCGTGAGCATTTTAAAAATATTACAAATTCCTACAGACTTTTCCTTAAGAAAGGTAGTGCATTTATCAACAATTTTGTTGTGCGTTGGGGTTGCCTCTTGATATACACTATATTACCAAAAGTATTCGCTCACCTGCCTTTACTCATTCTATGAACTGAAGTGCCATCCCATTCC
>JAUCNO010000425.1:12511148-12524790 GCA_032353835.1 Enteromius viviparus
TGGGGCCAGGCCAAGTGATTAGCACACCTGATTCTGATCATTTGAATGGGTGAGCGAAAACTTTTGGTAATATAGTGATATTTGAATATACTGCAGAGTAAGGGGCTTCATATAGGGGCATCAAATAGTTTATTAGAAGAGAACGTGTGTGTGTCTACTGTATGTATGTTACTGCTGTGGTGTATGGAAGCATTTGCCTTGGCAGGGCACTTCTGTGCTTTCATAACAGCTCTTTTAAATAAATATTGTTGCCTGGAAACACATTGTCCTCAAGGAGGCTTGAGAATATAAAAATGTCACTGTAAAAATGAAAAGTATCATATGATAATCAAGTTTGTTTTAGACCATTAGTCCAGTGAAGCTCCATTCTCCTTTAAGAACAAACCGTATAGGACAAATTGTGAAGGATTGCTTTACGCTCATTGAAATTCTTCCGGATGGAAAATGTGTAATTATTCAGCTGTGAGTTTCTACTGACGTCTGCCTGATGATGTCAGAGTGACGGATAGAGATCCAGTCATCACACAGCACTAAAGCACTTATTCTCTGCAGCTGAAAATTATTATTTCAGATTTTGCTTGGAGTGTCTCACTATGGATCTCACTAATTTTCTTCAGGCATAAATTGTTTTTTAGCTTTATCATATAAAATTTTAAGGAATGCCATGAGCTCCCAGGTTGTTAAATAATGGAATATGCATATTATTATATATTTATATTTTTATTTTTATTTATCGGTTTATTTATTTGCTTTATTTTTTTTTCATGTTCATGTAGAAGTAATAAGTGTTTTTGTAATATACAAAATAATAAGTAATAATATTGCTAATTTTTAAAAAGCAAATTGCCTGATTACGATGTAATGGAGAAATGCCGTACATTTTAATTTCAGCAAAAGAGTTGTGCATTAGATTAATTACATACATTTATTTTATAATATTTTTTCAAAATTCACCAAAAAAGGAAAAAAGAAAACAGATGTATCATCGACAAGGTTCACAGAATACTAAAGCTGAAAAAAGTACTAAAATCAATTATGTTTATAATTTATTTTAGATTTGTATTTTATATGTAGTTGAAGTACTAAAATGTAAAAAAAAAAATATCAATAACACACTTTAAAATTGCTAAAACTACAATAGTATAACAACAGAACTAAATTGACTCTGATCCACCTGCTCCATCCAACTGCTGCTGACCCAGTTTCCTTCTGCACCCCCACAGGGTGAACTACACAGAAAATTAAGGGATTTATAGAGAATAGAAGCGCATATGAAAAGGTGTCAGTGAAGAGAAGGAGCTAGGATTGCGTCTGTGGACCGATTTGAGTCATTCAAGCATGTTTGTACCGATGACTGATTTTAGAGTCTCTGGAGTGATTGAGAGTCAGTCAAGGATTATGAGGCAGGCTCAATTCAATAGCATTGATGTCACTGGGTACTTCAGTTGGAGTTACCATAGAATGTTTTTGAGGCTTTAAGGAATTTTCAGGTTCAAGTACAGCTCTCCAGGATGCTTTTACGTCATATCCTTCAGTTCTGTCCTAGTATACATACACATATATACATACTCACACATGCGTGATATGAAAGTTCCCAGGTTTACTGGCTTGGCATTAACATGAAAAGTTTAAAATAAAACATATGGATATACACTAATGTTTTTAATTTGAAATGGTGAAATGTTAACTTTTTTTTTGTTGTGATGGCAAACAAGTTTATCAGCAGCCATTAGTCAGGTTTTTAATCCCATGATTCTTCAGAAATCATTTAAATGTGTTGATTTGCTGTTAAAGAAACATTTCTTCTTATTATCAATGTTGAAAACGGTTGATAAATGATTTATATTTTTGTGAATAGAGAACAAAGTATTTTTTTCAGGTCTCTTTGATGAATAGAAATATAAAAACACAATTTGTTGTCATTTTTAGTAACATAACATGTCTTTGATTTCGCTTTTAATCAAATTAATGCTTTCTTGTTGAATAATAATAAATAAATAAAAATAAAGTCTTTTAAAACAAAGACAAGAAATGAAATTGGTTTTAAAATTCTGTTCTATGCAAAAAAGATAATTTATGAAGAGTATTTAATATTTAGTATATAATGTTCTCTTTTTCCTGTTCTTTTTTCTATTCTCTTTCCTATGTTATTTATTTATTTATTTGGATACGTGTCATCATTTGAAATAAAAAAAAAAAACTACATTATGAATTTTTAATGGGACATGAACAATAGCCTTTAACTGGAGAAAAACAGTGCCAAAAAAATTAAATAAACAACCATGTGACTCATGACTTTTAATGAAGAACATTTTCAGCACCTGGTGCACTACTGCATAATGATTTTAAGGCATATTAATATTCAAAAACATCACATGTGACGTACTTCAGGGTTAAGCAGTTTTTTTTTTTAAAACATGCTTTTTCCTTTTTCTCAGCAAACAAGTGCCCCAATCACATAGACTGTGCCAGAAAGGGGCGGCACTTCTGCAAGACTGGCTCCTCCCACTGTGGCCCCTGCCTCCCCGCATTGGAGGAAGATGAAGCGGGTGATTGTGTTCCTGAAAGGACACACTTTCTCCCTCACCACCACCAAGGTACGAAGGCTTTCACACATCCACCCTACCCTCCTTCTGGCTACCATGTCACTACTTATTTAGCAGCTATTGTCTAATCTGGCCTTTGCGTTGGTGCATCAACAAACTGAGTCAGGCGGCACAGAACCATTTTCTCAAGCCAAATGCTGTGCATTCATTAACTGAGCCATCGGCCTGTGACTAATGCCGTCGTGAAAGAGGAGATGATGTTAATGGTTTAGACCGCAGATCCAACCATCATCTGGCCTGTGCTTTTGCTGTCGTTTCTCTCCTCTCTCACTCTTTCTATTGGTTTTTTGCTAAGCATAATCTGTCTCTTCTCGTGTGGCAGAGGCACATGGCTGAATCTAATCAGATGGATTGTAAGCATGCATGCGTGTGTCTGTGTGCAGCCTTGGCTTTAATGTAATTCCATGTAAGCACTGCATGCCCTTTTTGTCTTTTTTTTTTTTTTTTATCTATTGCAGTACAGTAGTCTTAGGTGGAGCTATGCCTTTATAATACATATTTTCAGGTGTCATTTTTGCTTTCAGAAAGAAATGTATTAAATATATAATTTTATTATTAATTTTATATGAAAATATTTTTTTTTATTAATCGTTTAGGTTTATCAATGTGCCATTATAGCTGAAAAATCACAGTGCTCTATGCCATTTTCCATTCTCTGCCATTTCCACAGGAGAGTTTGAACTATAAACGATTGTAATTGTTTATAGATTACAAGTTACGCTAGTCTAACCTTTTTTTCGATTACTTTATTAAAGTAAAGTAACTGATTACATTTGAGTACTTTTCTTAGTTTCGAATGAATGTTTTTAACCATTATTTTGCAACATTTAAAACAGGCTTTTACATTTGAGTTATGATTATATTCATGTAATATACTACATCTACCACATATTCAGATTTAGCACCTCTTTGAGATCATTCTGAGGTTAATTAACATTTAAAATCATAGCCAAAAAGCCTTTGCCTAGCATGGCAGGAAACACTGGCATCTAACACTGCCTAACAATTTTAATCTTGCACAATAAAGCATATACTTAAACCCAAAGAGGAAGTAAAACAGTCATTGAATAAGCATGTGTAGTATTCTGTGTCCAAAACTCCTCAAACGTTGGTGTCTCATATTTTAAAGCAGCCAATGCAATTTGGGAAACCAATCATATCTGTAAGTGTTTGAAAATAATCTGATGTAATCAACTAATTTAATTACATTTTTTCTCAGTAACTGAAACCGATTACATTTGTTTTGTACTTGATTTACGTTAAATGCAACTAGTTACCCTCAACACTGAAGTTAAGTATTTTAGCAATTTCTTTGGTCAAAAGACTGCCGTAAAGACGTATTAAGCATGAATTGGATTAGTAGGCCTATGTCATGTGATATGTTTATGTGTGACCTATGTGAGAAATATGCATAGTATACATATGAATAGTTTATTTGCAAAAACAAAAAAAACTCTTGATTTTCATACATCATGTTTTTATTGTGTTATCATGTATTCATTCTTTTAGTTAGCTGTATTTTTGTTAGTTATTACTATTTAATCAAAACAACCCAACTGCAGTTTTTACGCTTGAACTCTTCATATATTAATACAGAAGTACAGACTTGCTATTAATGGCTCTGACAACTACAAGTTCCATGACATCTATAAATTCATAAATTGTTTTAAAAAATAAGATTACAGAATATGAGTAATCGGATACAAATGTATCTAAACAATAAAGTGGTTGTTGCAGTTAGGGCTGGGCGATATATATGGAACGATATATTATGCGCATCTCGTCAGTAAAGCCGATTCTTTGATTAGCGGGAAATCGCCATCAGCTTTTTTCAAATGCAGCGCCAGTTTATGAACAGAGCCGTAGATCACTGAGAAGCTGCGCGTTGAATTTCGCGGGTGATTTAATGGCGCAGCTTCTCAGTGCTCTACGGCTCTGTGTATAAGCTGGCGTTCCTTTTGAAAACAACTGACGGGAACTAACCGCTAATCAAAGAACCTTTCTGACTAGATGCGCATAATATATCGTTCCATATATATCGCCCATCCCTATTTGCAGTAATGCAGCTCTAACCTACACTGAGTTTGTCCATGCTCAAAAATCTTAAACATTGTCTCCCGTTCATGCTTATAGTCTTCGCCTACCTCTCGTCTTCTCTTTCTCATACTGTGCAATGCCTTTCCTGTAATGTGTGATTCAGCTCTACAAACACAGGCCTGCCTCGCGGATCAAGAGTGTGATAAAGAGCTGGTTTCATTTTAAGCATTTCATTTGTGAAACTAGAGTCTGCATCTTTCCAAAAATATCTTCATAAGAAATGATTGCTAGCTGCTCTATATTCTCAGGTTGGCTAGTTCACCTTGATTTTAAAAGCAGTTTTGTCTCTTAACACCTATACTCTGGCCTTTTCAAAAGCTTTTCAGAACAGTCTTAAAGATTTAAAGAGCACAATTAGAGCGATAGCCTATGTTAGACCAAGGTGGAACCTGCTGTTATAGAGTTTACTGAGCAAACAGTCCTGCATCACGAGTCTCTTTGCTTTGATATGGTTATGAGTGAACAACACGCTGTGTTTAAGTTTTAAAGAACAATATAAATTCTTTCAGATTTTAATATCCCATTATGTTTTTGAAATCCTACTTTTTTTTCTGCCGCCCTTGAATTTGGGCCACACTGACGAGGTATTTAATGGCCTTTAGCTAAACCGTCTGCGACTAATCATCATCTTTCTATGTAGGTCAGCAGTCTCATTTTTGCAGCACTCATCGAACCGCACTCATATGCTTGCATATCAGTGAATCACTTAGAATAATTGTACTTTTGTTGTTTGATTTGAGTTGAATTTGATTTGTCATCACTACATAAAGAACTCAATTCTCTGTCAGTAATCCCAACCTGACCAGTGTGCATTTAGTGAAGCCACCACTAGATGGCAGCAGAATTGTGGCCCAAAATTCAAAGAGCTGTTATTTCTGACTAGTTATATCTATTATAGAAAGCTGCATTATATACTAACTAAAGGCAGAGAAAAGCGTGTCCTAAATTATGTTATGTTAGTGTGTTCTAAAATATGTTATGACAAAAGCAGCCAGGTTGATATACATTTTTAGAAATATTTATGCATTAATGCATTATTTTTTCTTTTTTACTGCATATTTAAACAATAAATGGTCTGTAGTATCAATGCATACTTGTGTGAAAGCATAATATGTCTTAACATTGCCATTCAGAGAAAAAAATGAAAAATAAAAAATAAATACATATATATATATATAAAATATAGAAAAGACTGAAATGGCATCTTCCTGTAAAACCTATTATAATAATAGTTTTGTTTTATTTACAACTTCAATTTGTCCTATCACCATTGAAGTGCAGACTTGTAGTTTGCACTAAAAGTATGCAAAGTGAGTAATATTATGTTAGATTTAAAGTGTCCCTATTGTAAGTTATGAAGGTTCATATTTTGGTTTCTCAAACAACAGGTCAAAAAAACTTGCATTTTATAATATGCATTTATTTTACCCTTATTTGTTCAATGACTCCCAAAGGATTTGTTTTACATACATTTTTTCAAACCCCTCCTGTGATTGGTCGATTTCACTAAGAGTAGGGTTTGTGAGCTTTTAACCCTTAAAAAATAGCACCTAGTGTACATCTTTCATTTTTATTCAAACCGAAAAGACCAACTTTGCATGTTTATAAATTTTTCACAAAAAATTGCACATTTGATTTCATAATATTACTATTAATACGAATAATTAGAGAGTTTATAGATGCAATTGCTGTAAAGTTGTGGAACAAGTTGTCTTACTCTTCTAGCACCTACTAAGTCAAAATTGTATTCAGTTGTTCATCAGCTTTAGTACGGCTGGACTGTTTGTGTAAAACTCAGATTGCTTGTTTTGATGGGACAAGTGAACTTGTAAAAAGTGAACCTTGTAAAGCACAGATTTACAAGTTCACTTGTCCCCTCAAAGCCAGTGCAGATGGTTTGACCCGCCTCCTTTGACACCTGCTGTGGAGTGTGGGGGCTCAGCCAGCGATATGCGCTGTTCTATCACATCAGTCTTGTTCCAGGAGGCAGATGGCCAGTCATCTGTAGACTAAACACAAACATTCATGACAATAAACTGTAGCTTTAAGTACTTGATGTTACAGTGCTGAGGAAAGTTTCGATATTTATGTGCACGGTTGATCATCAAGATCAAGTTGCTGTATGGAAATGTCACTTTTATTCAGCAGCTCTTTGCAGGTATAAGCTTTGTGCAACATGCAACACCTCACCCCAGAAAGCCGTGCATGGTACATTTATGAAAGGGATCTTTATCGGTGTCAAATTAGGCCAGAATGTTTTTTCAAGAAAGCACAAACAAAACCAGCTGTATTTATTATTTATGGTATATTCCACTTTATTTTGTTGGTAATATAAACAGCTTCGAGATGTGATAATTTTTTTTTATTTAAAATGGCTGGTAAATAAATAAAATATTTATGTACAGTATATTTTATTTTTAATTTGCTTAACCTTTAGCTGTGCGTGTTTATTATATTATATTTATTGTCTTATTATATAAATAATAATTAAAGGGTATTCTATTTAATTATATAAAATGAATCAGCTAGGTTTGGTTTATGTCATTAATATTGTTATTATTTACAATTAATCAACTAAGTCTTGATGTAATTAATATTTGCACTATATTCTGTGTTGGATGATGTACTGTTTTTTTTTGTTGATTTCTATGATAATGTAATTTATGTTTGCAATATATTCTATATTATTTATTTCTTTTTTGCATGCATAAAATTGACCATCTAAGGCTAAATGATACAGAATATTAAATTGTTGCTGATTTAACATTTACTAACCAGTGCTCACTAACCACTCAATATTGTTTTATGCCATTATAAAGTACATTATTAATATTACTATGTTTAATATGTTTAAATTAAATAACCCTGTTGAGGATATAGGAGCACTAAGATTCACTTTAATATCGTACTCGATTGAAATGGTTGTTTTGTTGTTGTTTTTAAGACAAATGGCAACAAAGTTTCGATTCAATGAATCATTTCTTTTAGATCAGTTGATTCACTGACTGTAAACTCACTATTCTTTCCTTTTCTGAATGTTGTAGGGGTTTGTGTTGTGTTCGGGTGAGAGATAATGAGTGATCACACACCCCCTCTCACTGGCCACACACACACACACACACACACACACACACTCAGGCTGGTTGTCAAGAGGGACGATCTTCCATAGTCTTGGAATGCAGCTTACTGTCTGGCCAAGCGTACCGTTAAACCATGTGCTGCCTTTGTTTTCCCTTTAGAGCGTGTCAAACAAACAACACTCTGGCACACTCTCACTCTCAGGACACACACACCCACTCATCACACTTCCCTAACAGATTATATATATGTGAATATTCACCATGCTTCATAACATACTCTCAATACAATTGAGACCGAGTTGCATTTGGTATGAAGTACAGAAAAAAAGATTTGTGTGCCTGCTCAGTGGAAGAATCATGTTAGTCTTTTAATGTTTTAACCACATGACATTCTTTATTTCCACAGCCTCTCATCTTAATCTCGATGAAGAAATCGACTATCTGTCCTCTGTCATTGCCAAGCAGCAAATGTCAGAAGTCAAACAGCCAGGTTTGAACTATCTTCTCTTAAGATCTGTGTGGTTATGGTTAGTCAGCGTAGCGGTTACAGTGGTCATGATTCATAGCAAACACTACTGAACTTTGAACTCTGAAGTTTCTGTTTTAACGGTTGCAAAAGCCTTTGCTACTTTAGTAACATAAAAAAAATATATTGTTAAACTAATTAAGTAATATAGTAACTTTGAAGATATTTTTTAATGCTGAAATAAGGATAATTGCATAATACTTGGCAAACGAAATCCAATAATTTTTTGTTATGCTGTATGAGGACATCACACCTTCTCATGAAATATGATTTCTTAGCATTTCGTAGCAGTTTTTGCTTTCAGTATGAGTTATGCCTACATTACAAAAAAAAAACTGCCTCATAGATATGGTTCCTGTCGTCCTCTGATCCTGTTTAAAACTTTTCGTTCAATACTGATCTCAGTTATGCATGTATTAATGATTCTGAAGCCATTATTTTATACCTAATCCTGATTTCAAGGTTAAAACTATGACCAGTGACTAAAGATGATGCCGAATGTGACCCAAATGTTTTCTGATCCATCTGTGAATGTTTTAATACATCCAAATAGCACCAGAAATTTTTGGAAAATTTCTTTTTGACATGAAATGGAGTATTTTATCTCGTTTCTAGAGATAAAAAACAGGTTGACTTGCACGCAAAGTCAATAAACACCTTCATTGTCTTATAATATGAATTTATTAGTTTACATTTGTACAATTTGTTTAACGATTAATTTTTCCAAACCCCTTCCCAAACTCTCAAGCCTGATAAAGCAGTGTTTGTGAGCGCAGTGCTGCTTTGTGTACAGCGTTACTGGAGAAAACACAATTTTTTTTTACAGCTCCAAAACCGACACCTAGTGGCAAAGGATTAAATTGCATTTTCATTAAGACCAATAAAAGACTAACAAGTGGGCCGGCAATATGCTAATGTTTCATGTTGACACATGAGGGCTTCAGATTCCTTTTAAAAACTTGTTTCATTGATTCAGAGTCAACTCTTTTCTTTGATTTTTTTTTTTCAGAGAGAGAGCGAGAGAGAGACTATATATACACACGGTGCACTTTCAGATTTAAAACTGCGCAGTATATTTTCAATCGCTGTTTTATGAAAGAGCATTTAAAAATCCATAATAGGGGCACTTCAAATATAAAACTTCTTTATTAAAAGTGCATTAATGCTAAAACCTATTTAATTAGCAAAAATCTTAGTCATTTTGTGGGGGGGAACTATGTGCTGGTAAATGTATGTGATGTTTTTTTTTACTTTGCATCATCAAACTATAACTTTTTTTTTTTTCTTTCTTGGTCTCTTCACTTCCTCTCTAGACTCTCGGTCAAAGTCTACTCTGCAATACCAGTCGGAATCGAAGCAGATGAGTCAGCACAAACCCACAACTACAAAACCAACGACCATCGGCACGTCCACACCAACACACCAGACCCCTAAAACTCCCCAGCCATTCACAAACTCATCCGACCGCCACGGGCCAATCATCTCCCCCCACTCCTCCAGAGACAGCCTGCTAGTCTGTATGTGTCACTACGTTTCTTCTGATTTGTCCAATTATGATCAATGTGTTGTGAGTTGTTATTTATTTGAAATCATTTCAATATTCTTCGACCCAGTTTTCACAGAAATCTTTCTGTGTGCTATTTCGAATGCCATTTAGCAGATTTACTGTGGTTTGGCTGAGCTACATCCCTGACAAAGATGGCATTTAAAAGCAGGCCAATCACATGATGTTTTGTACTTTTATAATTGGCTTGTCCTTAGATATTGGAACACTGTAAGCCTCTCCGAATTATATACATCGAAACGTCATGAGTCCATTTACACACTTCACGCACGGCCATTATTTCAGTGAATCACAATGTTCTGTATCTGACTGTCCTCCTCATAGGTTTTCTTGTCTGTCTCTGTTCCTGTTTCTCTTGTAATTGTGTGTTTTTGTATCATTGGGAGCAGTGATGATCTCTTTATGCATTATTGCGGGGTCCATGGCGCTCATCATTGCTGCTGTCTGCTGGGTCAGGTGAGTTCATTATAATTCTCTTAAAAAAAAAAAAAAAATCTTTATTTGTCAGTCATACAGTTTGTAATGTTGTAATGTCAGTCCAAACCATTGTCATGCCACTGTTTGTTTCTAAAAGTTTATATATATATAAAAATAAATATATATATATATATATATATAATTTAGTTCCTAAATATATGAATATATGGGATGAAAACTTTTGTTTTGCATTAATATAACTTAAATAAAATAAAAAATAGAATTATTTAATACATGATAAATATTGTTATACATTTGAATTTCAAATAAATATAAATTATATTAAATGTAAAAATTTTGTTGTAAATGCATCATTTTGTGTTTTTTCTTTTGATATACAACAGATTGTAAAATTTTCCCTTATAATATGCCTTTTGATGCTTTTTCAGTTTTTTAAATAAAAATAAATATTATATTAGTATAAAATAAAAAATAAAACTAAAGTATATTTAAAATATAAAATAAATGTTTTTATGTCATTTTCTTAATTTTTCAAACTATTTTTTGTTGTTGTCTTTTACAGGTTGCAGAGAGAAACTCGTCTGGCTCAGAAAGTTGATTACCCTGCGTTTCATGCTGCTGGACCCAATCATAATCATACTTCAGTAAGAGCATTCACATAAGTGCCAGTTCACACCTCGGGTGAAATGCAATAAATAGTTTGATACTTCTTGTAATGTGTGTTAACATCCATCTCTTCCCGTTGTTTTAGTCTGGGGATAAAACCCTGGCTCACAGTGCTCAGATGTATCACTACCAGCATCAGAAACAACAGATGCTCTCAATGGAGAAGTAAGCATGAATTATGATCTCTTCATAGTTTTAGCACTTTAGCTGCACTATCTCTTCTCAGCTCCCTGTGATTTCCTTTACCATAATATGTGCGGTTTTATCATAAGTTGCTGTCAGAGAACGCTGACGAAGAACGTGAATGTAAAAATACGCATAATTTTCTTTACTCATTTCTTTTCTTCTTATTTGCGTCCACTTGTGTGCATGTATACATGGCACTTGGTATGATTCATGCTGAGAGTACTGGTTTTAACATATACATTTTGAAACCAGAACTAAATAACTTTTTATATAGTGGTGCATGTTTTTTTTTTAGTTTTTTTTTTACATTTATTAAAGTGTTTAGTTTTCAAAACCCTCTGCACTAATTATCTAGGTGGATGAACTTTTGGTTAGGAAATCTAAATACATAGATGCTATTTTGCTAAGTTTAAGGAGCCATTGCCCTGTAAAAAAATATCTATTTAATAAACTTTGTATGTAAGTTTCATAAAATGTGTTTATGTTATATCTGTTAAAATGTTAATATAATTATTTTTACTTTGAACACAGACATAAAGCTGAACCTAAAGTGTCAGAGTCTGGGGCCACATCAGATGAGGAGAATGAAGTGGGAGATTTCACTGTGTACGAGTGCCCTGGACTCGCACCGGTGTGTAAACACTTTTGCATTTAGCAGTTGTTTTTATGATCAAATCAACACAAAATAAATTGTAAAAAAAAATAAATAAATATATTTTTTAAATCCTGTTTTGTTTAAATTTGAAAGAAATATATATATATATTATTTACATTTTATTTTATAATGTATTCTATTTTTTTTATACATTTGTTATAAAATATATAATGTGTAGGATATTTTTTAAAACCTTTAGTCTCTTATACTCACCAAGGCAAAATACAGTAAAAACCATAATGCTTTAAAATATTAGTAAAATGACTCAAATGTTACAGATTAAAATGCAAATTAATTCCTGTGATAGCAAAGCTGAATTTTCAGTTGCCATTACTACATCTTTTGGCATCTAGTGCCTTCAGAAAAGGATTTATAAATGCAGTCCTAGTATTTAAAATAAATCTAGAAATATATATATAAATGACAATATGACCATTATGTATTGTGGTAAATGTGTTTGTTGGTTTTTCCCTCTTTAGACGGGAGAGATGGAGGTGAAAAACCCACTGTTTGATGACTCCACCTTACACTCCCAGAGAAATCACAAGTGACCTGGACACACACACACACCCGCATACTTTTAGAATAGGTCTAACACACCTAAAAGCATTCCTCCATAGGGTGAAGCTGCATCTGTTACACCGCACACAAATGAAAAAAAGACATGACTCTGCTTTTCTGCGCTCAGAAAAAGTGAGAAAAACACCCAAACTGAAGAATGGGTGGTGTATAGTCAATCAGGTAAATAAAAGTAAAAGACAGCAGTGGTTAAAAGGTTTTTCTTTTACTCCGATGCACATATATTAACTCACACCACGCACCACAGACTCTCAGTGCAAACTCAGACCGGCCTTTTCATGCGGTTTCGTTACACCACATCTTTATTCTTCAAGTCAGGGTTGGTTTTCACTCACTAACTTTTTAAGTCGCCTCCCTTTTAAAATCATTACTCTTGAGGGTCTTGTTAGAAATCTTTATACGCATCTTTTTCAGCTAGATTTTTTAACAAGTCTTTGTTTTTTTGACGAAGCTGTCGGTAAAAGCACCTCTTATCATTATTGTGTATAAGAAATACACAGTGCTCTTGTGTTATTTGTCTCTCCTTATCTGAGTATTATTTTCTTATTGTAGACTTTTGGTTGTCTTTATCAATGCTGATCAAAAACAACATCCTATATTCTCTCTTTATTTGAGATTAGGAATAGTTCTATTTAATTCATCACATTAGTCATTTTTCCTATGTTCTTTAATATTAAGTCTCTTTCTCCCTCTTCCTTTTTTCTTTGTGTCCCTCAGTAAATAAAGTTGTGTCAGGAAATGAAATACTAGTTAGACTGAAACCGAGAGATGTTGAAGGTCCTGTGCTCAAATCACTTTAGTGTAAATAAATAAATAAACTTAAATAGTACTTTCTTGAAGTGTATGAGTGAAGTTATTGCAGTCACACTTTTGCATACATCAGCTGTGATGGAAGATATGCTATTATGATACTATTAATACACTAAAATACCATCTTGTTTGGATCATTTATTTATTTATAGAATTTTTCATCATCATATATAATCAGTAGACATCATTCAAAAGTTTGGGAAATATATGCTCACCAAGGCTGATCAGACAATATCAAATGATCTAATATAAATTCTAATATGCTTATTTAATATTTATAATATTATAAATATGTACTGCTTTTTGAAGAAACGGATGCTTTTTCATAAATTCTTTGATGAATTGAAAGCTTGAAGGAAATCATTTATTTAAAATGTGTCTCTAAAATGTGTTTTTAACATTACAGATGTATTTACTTTAAAAAAAAAAAAAAGT
>JAUCNO010000425.1:12524890-12537048 GCA_032353835.1 Enteromius viviparus
TTATATTATATTATATTTATATAAAGCCTTCCAAAAAGATTTACATTTCAGTACATTAACTTTTATAGTAAAAGGTGTATGTTCTTGAATTCTTCTGAAACACCTGTCTATGCTTCATTTCTGTTGATACTTGTTTTAGGTTGGACCCGGCAGAAAGCTTGCTCTCTTAAAGCAACTGAAGCTAAATGTTTGTTTGTCCTGTCCAGTTCATCCATCTAAACAGAACGTGGCAACCTCCCCCAGTATAGGCTCTTTTCTGCGATGGGCCACTTAACTGCCCCATAAGGTGTGGTTCAGAGGAGCCCATCGCAGATCCAGCCTCATTGAGCTGTCTGTGGGGGGAGAGCCATTAAAGGCTATTGTAACTGTGAATGGTGAGGAAGGCAGCCATAGGCCACCCGATCAAGATATGTGGGGAGAGAGGCAGTAGTCGTCAGCAGGGTGTCAAAAGCAATCAAAAGGCCATCGGACAGGTTGTATAAGTGAATGGGGCAGAGAGAAGAGAGGTCACATACCGGTTTATCAGATACTACAACCTATATGTCATCCAAAAATATTTTTTGTTTAAAAATCACAAACAATGTGCATACATTAAGCAAGATTTATGAGGTACTATTATATAATTCAAGAGACAGCATGTAATATGTATTTGAATTGCTATTGTTATTATTGTTCAGAGGAGTATTTAATTTTGGTCTTCATGTATTAATAAATATATAAGAAATTTGTATTTATTTTATTATATATCTATAAAGATTTTTAGTTGTTTTAGCGCACCAAGAAACTAAATTTAAATAAATTTCAAATATTTCTAAATATTTCTATGGTGTTAGTTTTAGTTAACTAATAACCCGGTTTCATATAATACAAGATGCCATGATATTGAATATTAAATAGATATCTGATCAACTTTTTATTAGTGCTGTGAACCAATTAATTTCCATTGATTGCATCCAAAATAAAAGTTTTTATTTACATAATAAATGTTTGTATACTGTGTGTACACATGCTTGTGTAAATAATATATGCAGTACACATACATATATAATATAAATAAAAACAATTATGTTGTCGATGCAATAAATTGTTTCACAGCACTACTTATGTTATTTGTAGATGCATGTTTGATTTCCCTATGTTTCCTTCCTCCTTAGATTGTGATCTTTAAACATTGTCATCATTTCATCTCAACTTGCATTTTAACACGTCCGCCCTCTGTTAGTAACAAAATGTGGTTCCCACATATCTATAAATAAAAATTCTGATGCAGACGTAAACACCTTCTGTTTAAATTGCATTTCATGTAAAGGGTGGGGTGATGCTATTGCTCTGTTTTACTGAACATCCTATAGCAATATTCAATAATGCCAGCGTCTAACAAAGGTAAGAAAAGTTTCGCTGACTGTAGATTTTGCAGGGCCTGCAAACAGAGCCATCTGGGAGCTAATCCTGGTTCTGCCATCCCTCACTGGGCCTGTGTCATCTCTATCCACTTTCTCCTCCTCTGTCTGCACTTTACATAACAATCCCCACCCAAGTCCATGGGCCAGCACAATGCCTGCTGCGGTGGTTTGATGTCTTTTAAAAGCTTTGACTGGCCCCGGAGGCCTCCTGTGTGTCCTTTCCTAGGCTTTGTGACCAAGAGAGATGGACAGCTCAGTTGTGACCTATAGCTCCTGGTTTGAGAGAGTGTGTTTGATGGCAGGGGGTAGATTGTTCTAGATTTGAGTTGGCTGTGCTTGCACTGATGGTGTGTGATGCTCTGGGTGGGTGGCGAAGCTTTAGGGAGATTAAAATGGGAATCAAAGCAGACTGCAGAGGTATATATGTGCATAGTAGTTATTTGGACCATTTTAAGCCAGATGTAGTGCATATGCAAAAATATGACAAATTTTCTTGTGGTGATTACAGTGGTATTTAAAAACCTTTCTTAAACATTCTACTTTTTATTTGTACCGTAAATATATTATTTTTGTGTTTAGGCCTATTTTAAAACCTCAAAATATTGGCCAGGGCTATTTAAAAGTTATATATATATATATACCATTAACATATCCAGTGTTCTTGTTTATAAAAACGTTCCTTAAAACATCTTAAGGATGTTCAGAAAATGTTTTTTTTTTATGTTTCCTTTCAACGTTCTTAGAATAGTAATATAGTTAAAAGAATGTTCCATAAACATTACTTTTAAGTTTTGGCCTTATTTATAGGCTACAACTTTTTTGAAAACACGTCTAGTCGACAAATTTTGTTAAACAATATACTGAATGCACTGTATTTATTTACCTCAGTCTCTTTTCGATGCTGTCAACATCCAAAATAGCGCTAACGTTACCTTAACTTATGGCAAAGATTATATATTTGCTTAAGGTTTCTAGAACAACCAGCTCCTTCCCAATCTCACAAGTGCGTTAGACAACCAAAAACGAAAACTCGTGCTATTTATACGCAAAAATGTTCTTTGGCGTGTATATTCTACGCGATGGGTAGGCATAGGGTTGCTGGGTAGATGCGTATCATTTGCACGCGCGTCAATTTTGCGTACCAGTAGCCTACCATTTTATTTGGCGCACTGTTTATACGCATTTTCATGAGGCCGGGTCACTGCATGTGTACATGTTTATGCTGGATAGAGCGTTAGTGAAACTTTGTGTAGAGTTTGTTTCAGAGGAGGGGGTAGGGGCGGAATCAAAGGGTTGCCACTTATTGTTCAGTGCTGAAAGGCAGCTAATGGCCGGCCATCGCAACTCTGGATCTGGAAGCGACGGGGGGCCTCGGGCTCTTCTGGCACAATGCCTCCCCCATCCACTTTCCTGCGGCGCGTCTTCCTGCCGCAATCTGCACCGATCGGGCTCGGTCGGGGGTGCACAGCTGTATCGATGAGTCTGCAGAGCTCTTCCAAACTGTAAACAATGTGTAATGAAACAAAAAGGCTATGTTACTTCTTAGCCCAACATACTGTAAACAGCTTATAGGCTACTTTAAAAAAAAAACTACGTTTCTTAAAGATGAAGCTAGATGGATTTTTACAGTGCACCTAGAATACTCATATAGTAATACATAATACAATAAATTAATAAACCTGATAAATTCTAATTTAATAAAATAATAGCCTAATAGAATCTAATAAAAAATTGATGTGGAAGCCTACTCGTGTTTATTTGGGAGGGGCGGGATTATGAAAATAAGTGATATGGGAGTGACATTTTTATATAGCCCTACATTATAATATTATTATCATTTATGCTGTGATGTTTTAGATTTTTAGCTAGACTATGCTTAACTTCGCATGGGCCTAAAAAATGTTTACCGTAGTTTTTGTTAAACGTAAAAAGGCTATAAATGAAACGTGAAAAGTGAACTGAAATAATAAATTCCACATTATAAGAGCCTAGGTCATTGTTTTTATTTTGTAAATACTTAGGCTACAAAATGACTCCTATCAGTGATTCAACAAGCAGCGTGAAGGTGGGAGATGCGACGCTTGTAATCCAATTGCATATCAGCAACAGACAAACATTTCACCTTTTATTTGTCGCTCCTGACCAAATAGAGCACCGAAAATACATGTGAATGCAGTTTTACCGATTATACAGCTTTATGATATTCATTTACATTTTATTAAATTTAAAAAATATAATTTTCTTAATGAACTCTTTTGAACGGAATTTTTAGCTTGTGTGTAAAACATCTCTTAAAAATGCTGTTTAATTCGTGCACAATAAAATGGATATTCCCACGGCTGTCGAGAATTTCAATATCAAGAAAGCTCATTAAGTGCATATTACTGAAACAAAGTTTACTTAATGTGGCATGAATATAAAACACGCATGAATAGCCTACATAGTGCTATTTGCATTGTAAATACTCCGCGTGCATAAGATAAAGCTGCCTGTTATGCATTTCATCTTATGAATTTTCAAAACTTTTACTTAAGTTACATTTTTATTAGGACTAAATACATGTTACTTTTGAAATATGCAAATATATACAGATACACCTCACATTCCCAAACACGTCTTTACCCAATGAGAAGACCAAGTTCATTCACAAATTCACCGTCAGCTGTGGCTTATTGTCTCAGGTGACCAATAGGAGAGGAGATTATCAAGCTCCCTGCCTCCAACCCCGATTGATTAGGAAAACCTGTGAGGGGTAGGATCAGAATTGAGATTGGGAAGAGTTGGTGTTGGTGAGTTTCTAGACTGTCCTCAAGGCCTAATTGATGGCCGTCACACAAGGACTACGCACATTTCCACACAGGCTGATACTGGGACGCGAAGTTTGAGGCTTTGAAATCTACCTTGGTTTACAAAGTCTGGTATTTTCACAAGAACACCCTGGCATGGAGATAATGATGTCCCTTTATTGAAGATTAAACCAAGAGCCTCAACGCGTTTGAAATCTACAGAACTTTTTTTGTAAGAAGATGAGTGAGAGACCACAGAGCCCGACAGGAGCGGACTGCAGACCCTACGAGGTCAACCGGGCCATGTATTCTCAAGCGCCGGGCCTGGATGGACTTGGCGGTGCGTCTTTGCAGTTCGCGCACGGCATGCTTCAGGATCCAAGCCTGCTTTTTAACAAAGCCCATTTCAACGGAATCAGCCCGGCAACGCACCAAGCCTTTTTCCCATTTTCAGGCGATTTTAAAACGAGCGATCTGCAAGGTAGTGATTTTGCGCAACCCAAACACTGGTACCCGTTTGCTGCGCCCGAGTTCACCGGGCAGATCGCGGGAGCGACGACAGTCACCCAACCGGCGAACATTAGCCCGCCTATCGCTGAAACCAGGGAACAAATCAAGATTCCAGCTGAGGTAAAAACCGAAAAGGATGTTGATGAATACACCGGTGAAGAAAACAAGCCAACGTCGCAATATAATCTCACACCCGGGACATCATCCGTACCCACCGGGATGAATTATTACACACCCTGGAACCCCTCGTTTTGGCCCGGACTGTCACACATTACGGCCCCCGCTAATATTTCTCAAGCTCCCCCTACTCCCTCCGCATCATCCCCATCGCTGTCTCCATCTCCACCCGGAAACGGTTTCGGAAGTCCGGGTTTTTTCAACGGAGGCTCCGTGCAAAACCTCTCTTCGGGTCAGGCGCAAAGCGCAGCCAGGAGCAGCGGGTCCTCCAGTGGAGGGTGCAGTGACTCTGAGGAGGAGGTGAGGTTTTTGACTTGACTCAAAGGTTAGTTTAAATTGAACTTTTGTCATTTTTGCTATAATCTAACATCTTTCCATTCACGTTTTTAGGAGAATCTGACTACAGAAGACTTGGAGCAGTTTGCCAAAGAGCTCAAACACAAGCGCATCACACTGGGCTTCACGCAGGCAGACGTGGGGCTCGCGCTGGGAAACCTCTATGGTGAGTTTGAGCCGTTTGACCAATTAACCTTGCGTTGCGTATGAACAAACAATATCAAGCTAACTGTTTAAACCTCTTTGTGTCTAGGCAAAATGTTCAGTCAGACGACTATCTGCCGCTTTGAGGCTCTCCAACTTAGTTTCAAGAATATGTGCAAACTGAAGCCGCTTCTCCAGAGGTGGCTAAATGAGGCAGAGAATTCAGAAAACCCTCAGGATGTAAGTACGCCACGTTACAGTAGATGGCGCTCAAAAAGGCGACCCCTGTCGTTGAACTTGATATTTTACTTCCGTCACCTGTTGGACACGAGGTGGCTGTTTCTAATCATGTCTTTTTTTAGCGTGTGAAAGTTGAAAAATGTAAACCATTATCAGTGTATGCTACATTATTACTCCATTACCAGCGTTGGGAAGGTTACTTGTAATGGGTTAAAATGACAAGTTGCACTACTTGCTACGCTGTAAACAGGGTCATTTATTTCATTAATTGATTATTTGATCTACTGTTTTTCAACTGTTAAACCTGAAAGGGTTAAAATTACAGTACTGTTGTTGCACTACAGTGAAATATCAAGCTACACAATGACTTGTGTTTTTGTGGTCTTCATTATAAAAGCATATTTGACTTTTAAATTCAGTGATCGACTAGTAAGCATAAAATGTTCCAGAAATGCCTGCGTGATTGCATATTTAGTTTGTATTAAATCATATTTCAAATATATGGAGAACAAATTTTTGATATCTTCCAGATGTACAAAATTGAACGTGTGTTCGTCGACACAAGAAAAAGAAAGCGGAGGACCAGTTTGGAAGGCACAGTTCGTTCTGCTCTGGAGTCGTACTTTGTAAAGTGTCCCAAACCCAACACTCTTGAGATCACGCACATATCTGATGACCTAGGCCTGGAGAGAGATGTAAGCATGCCTCAAAGTCTTTAGATTCGTCATGTTTAGTGCTACAAGAACCAATCTAAACGATGTCCTTTTTTTCTTTAGGTAGTACGTGTGTGGTTCTGCAACCGTAGACAAAAGGGAAAACGTCTAGCGTTGCCCTTCGATGACGACTGCGCTGAAGCACAGTATTACGAGCAGAGTCCTCCACCTCCGCCACACATGGGTGGTGCAGCCCTCCCAGGGCAAGGCTATCCTGGACCAGCCCATCCTGGAGCAGCCCCTGCCCTTTACATGCCATCCCTTCACCGACCGGAGGTCTTTAAAAACGCCCTGCACCCTGGACTGGTGGGTCACCTCACCAGCTGAATTTGCTAGAAATGCTCCAAGCAAAGCTATGGATCAAATCGGTCATACGGTTTATTTTTATGTAAACATTGCATCTGTTTATTTGGTTCTTTCGATATGTGCCTTGGGACACTGATTGCACACTAGCAGCCTGATGGATCATTGGATAATGGGTGCCTTGTTCAACTAATGCGTTTGCACATGAAGTCATAGGTTCAGATTTTTATAGTTGTTTTTATCACTTTTTGCTCCTGTATCAATTTTTTTATGTACATATGTTTGTCTTATCGTTCAATATTTGATTTGCATAGTATATTTCCATATTTGTCTCCATACTTTAGTTTTTCTCCACCTTTCTGCATGAACTGGCAGCTAATTCAAGGCTTTATGAGCTTAATTACTTGACTATTAATGAGATGGAATTTTTTTTATACAATTTGGAGGAGACTTTATTTTTTTTTTTTTTTAAATTTAAATTTTTTTTTTTAGATGGTTTGTGAAGGACATCAGTCATTGTTCTTTTTCTCTAAATGCTTGCACTCTCTCATCTCCCACTGAAAATAATAAAAATAGGTGTAATGTTTTATCAGGGTGATCTATGAATTTTGCTGCCAGTTTTAAAAAAAAAAGGCCTCTCTGTGGAGGTCATGTGCCTTATCTTTTTGGTGTGTTTTATCATGCATGCTCATCCTTATGCAAAGTAAATGAAAGCCATATTTGATAATTTATTGAAACTGTGCTCAACACGTACAATATCACTGGGTAGCAATTAAAACATTTCCATTGACAGTCACTACTTGTTTGTCTCTTTATTTTTTTTACAGATGTTTACAACTTTAATATTTACCAACTCAATCTTAATGCATGCAATGTGGGTGTTAAGATTTATTAGCATTACACTCCCCCTGTACACCGGATATTTAAGCGTGTTGACAGCAGAGGAAGCCAGGTTTGCACATTGTGGTTTTCGCTTGGCACCATGGCCTCAGGAACGTCTAAACTGAAAAGAGCTTCTGTTTTTACTTGCACAGGTGCACATCAATGCTCGGTGCTGTATTAGTGCATAAAAAGTGCTGCTGATGCTGTCAGTATGACTTTAGAATCAAAACTGCATCATGTAACTTCTAAAGTGCTTCCGGACTATTCACACCAAGCATGTGTTTGAGTTCCACTGCACTGCTTTCCAGTGGAAACATGCATCTGCTGCATCACAGGCCCCTCTACCCTTTTGTGCTCGTGTTTTATTCTGCATTCTCCAAATGACTAAAACGTACCACGAGTTAAAAAGTTAACCTTTAAAAAAGGATTTATTTAGATCACTATTCTGCATTTTCCTGTTTTTAAACTTGCAAGCGTTCACTGAACCGCTACCCACCTAAAATATTTTTGCACTACTTTCTAAAAATGGCCTTTTGACCTTTTCAGTTTTTTTTCCATTTCGCAGTCCAAATCGTGTGACTCGGGCTTTTGCGTTCTTATGCTCTGTATTTCCACAGTTTTTGTATGTTAAGTATGCTATTTTTCTGTATTTGCATTTTGCCTGTGATAATGTTTGGAAAATGCAGCTTTCAAACAATCTACTCTACCCTGCATTTTATTTCTTTCCACTACTTTATTGAATGAATGAGGCAGAGAATTCAGAAAACCCTCAGGATGTAAGTACGCCACGTTACAGTAGATGGCGCTCAAAAAGGCGACCCCTGTCGTTGAACTTGATATTTTACTTCCGTCACCTGTTGGACACGAGGTGGCTGTTTCTAATCATGTCTTTTTTTAGCGTGTGAAAGTTGAAAAATGTAAACCATTATCAGTGTATGCTACATTATTACTCCATTACCAGCGTTGGGAAGGTTACTTGTAATGGGTTAAAATGACAAGTTGCACTACTTGCTACGCTGTAAACAGGGTCATTTATTTCATTAATTGATTATTTGATCTACTGTTTTTCAACTGTTAAACCTGAAAGGGTTAAAATTACAGTACTGTTGTTGCACTACAGTGAAATATCAAGCTACACAATGACTTGTGTTTTTGTGGTCTTCATTATAAAAGCATATTTGACTTTTAAATTCAGTGATCGACTAGTAAGCATAAAATGTTCCAGAAATGCCTGCGTGATTGCATATTTAGTTTGTATTAAATCATATTTCAAATATATGGAGAACAAATTTTTGATATCTTCCAGATGTACAAAATTGAACGTGTGTTCGTCGACACAAGAAAAAGAAAGCGGAGGACCAGTTTGGAAGGCACAGTTCGTTCTGCTCTGGAGTCGTACTTTGTAAAGTGTCCCAAACCCAACACTCTTGAGATCACGCACATATCTGATGACCTAGGCCTGGAGAGAGATGTAAGCATGCCTCAAAGTCTTTAGATTCGTCATGTTTAGTGCTACAAGAACCAATCTAAACGATGTCCTTTTTTTCTTTAGGTAGTACGTGTGTGGTTCTGCAACCGTAGACAAAAGGGAAAACGTCTAGCGTTGCCCTTCGATGACGACTGCGCTGAAGCACAGTATTACGAGCAGAGTCCTCCACCTCCGCCACACATGGGTGGCGCAGCCCTCCCAGGGCAAGGCTATCCTGGACCAGCCCATCCTGGAGCAGCCCCTGCTCTTTACATGCCATCCCTTCACCGACCGGAGGTCTTTAAAAACGCCCTGCACCCTGGACTGGTGGGTCAATCTAGAACCAATCTAAACTATGTCCTTTTTTATTTATGCAGTACGTGTGTGGTTCTGCAACCGTATTTTGCAGAACCACACACAGTATTTCTACAGTTTTTGTATGTTAAGCATGCTATTTTGCCTTATTTGCATTTTGCATGTGATAATGTTTGGAAAATGCAGCTTTCAAATAGTCTACTCTACCCTGCATTTTATATAGCGCTTTATCATGTATTACCATACACCCAAAGGCCAAAGCACTTCACAATTATGTGTGAGGGGGGTCTCTCCTCAACCACCACTATTACTTGTTTGTGTGTGTGCATCTTTCTTTCCATTATGATGTTTTTCAGTTTTTTGGCCAACACTTCTTCTACATGGCCATCTTTGACAGCGTTTCAGGCACCACACTGTGTTCCAAATACAAGTTAAATAAAAAAGAAATGTGCATTTCAATCTTTTTTTTCTGCGTAAAGGCACTCGACAAATGTCTTTGAATGCTAACCACGTGTCTTGCATTTTTTGCAACACCTAGCAAATAATAGAGCATTTTCAAAATGTATCGTTCACGTTTTTAAATGGTTCAATGTTTAGAGAACATGCGTCTCGTGTGAACGGATGGTTACAATAGTAGCTCCCTGTTACATTACCACTTTGTCCACACTCTCAAATCCTCATAAACCTTTCGAGCTGGAAATTGTCCGTATATGGGACAGATATTGCACAGTCTCTCTCTCCAGTCTGTATATAATTTTACTGTATAGTCTTGTCTCCAGGTAAAATATGCATTATACTTCTCCGGGTCTTTAGTTAGGCCTCTCAAATACTCAGCCAGGGCTTTAATAGATTTAAAATCATCCACGTGGATGAAGGAATTCGGAGGCACAACGGCTTCGTAGTCTCTTCTGGGGGGTCCTAGCACCACAGGCACGGTCCCAGCCTGGAAAGCGTTCCTCCAGAGCTTCTCAGTGATATAATGTGGAGACTGCGTATTTTCAAAGGCCAGGTAGAAGTAACAACGTGAAATCGTGGGAAGCAGCGCCTCCTTCGGTAAAGGTGTTTTGGCGGCAAGGCCATACAGTTGCACCTGGAGGTTCTTCTTTAGCTCTTGGAACACATTACTTCTTTTGTGCCGTTTTTGGTAGTTGCTAACCACCCAACAGGCTTCGTAACTTTTGTTCTTTGGTATAACAAAGTCTAGATGCGGTTTCCTCTGAAACAGTTTCCCGTATGGCACAGTGATGTCAGCTTGAGGGTGATACGACATGGTGAGGTTGAAAAGAGAGTTGTAATGTGACAGGTCGAAGTTTTGTGGCGCTTCTAAAGAAAGCCATACCCACCTCTGTTTGGAAGGCCGATGGAGATTTACCGGAAGGTGCTGTTTATGCAGACTAAGCTCAAAGTGATGAAAAACCACTAGATCAGCGCTCTCAAAAAGAGTGCGATTGTCCACTAGCACACATTCAGAGATGCCATAGTTTCTCAAACACACGTCCCCAGCAAGGCTGTACTGTACACCGTACGGCCAGTGCCAGAACAGGATGGTAATATTGTTTGGGAGCGACGCATTGCTGCCATTGAGATGTTGTTGTTCAACCACCAGCAAGCAGCTGTAGATGACGCTGAAGATCAGGATTAAAACAAGGAGAGTCTTTAGGGGTTGCAGATGCCTTTTCCTCCACTTTGCTATACATCTTATGCTGGAGCCCATATGTGTGCTGTGGAAGTAGCAGAACTGGGAGTTAGGTTGTTGTTTTGTTATATTTTTGTAATTGGTCATGCAAGGTCTTAGCCTACAATTTGTGGTTTTGTCAAAGTCAGTATGTCACTTTCTTCCTTCCTGTAAATGACAAGTGGAGTGACCAGTAGAGGGAGTGTCTCTTCCCTCATCAGTTAAGAAATGTTTTTTGGAAATGGTGTTAAAACTAACACTATGAGAAAATAGCTAATTTTCTTTCTACTTGGTTTTTTCTTTGCTAAATGCCTATGGTATCTGTGCAAGGAAAAGTTAGACTAACTTTTGCCACACAAAAATAAATTGAACTAAAGTTACGTTTGAATCACTGTTATTTTAGTTTGATTCATACACTATTATAGTATTTACATTTTGAATATTCTGAATATTCCAAAAATATATTTCAATATTCCGTTTTCATTTGAAAGAAACGTCCTTTAGGTTTTTCTTTTTGCAAAGTTTGAAATATTTCTATTTGGTTTTAATTTACATTCATTTCAGTTTTAGATCTTATTTTCAGATCAGACTTTGTGATGTTTTGTTTATTTTAATTTATTTTAAGTTGTTTTATTTTATTACAAAATATGTTGTTTTAGTTAAAAGTAAAAACTGTTTGGATTTTTTTAACAGAATGTTTTAAATCAAATATTCACGCGAGTCTACATAGCCTAATAAAACTGTTTCAGGCACAAAACAGTGTTCCAAAAGCTCAGCTGTCAAGCTAATATGAGTTAAAATAAAATGCATCTGTAGGACCTTAAGGGTATTTTTTTTTTTTCATAATACTACCTTCATCTTGTATTTTAATATATATACACTACCGTTCACACATTTAGGGTCAGTAAGATATTTAATGGTTTTTAAAGATGTTTCTTCTGCTCATCAAGGCTGTAATATTGTAAAATATAATTTAAAATAACTGTTTTCTTTATGAATATATTTTAAAATGTAATTTATTCCTGTGATACAAAGCATCATTACTTCAGTCTTCAGTGTCACATGCTGATGTTTTATTATCAGTGTTGGAAACAGTTGAGCTGCTTAGTTTTTTTTTGTTTTGTTTTTTGATTCTTTGATCATTAAAATATTAAAAAGAGAAGCATTTATTTAAAATGGATAATAATGTTCAGAACTACTGTTACA
>JAUCNO010000425.1:12537148-12552696 GCA_032353835.1 Enteromius viviparus
CTGCATTTGATAAATAAAGTTTAATTCTCGTCATAATACATTACCATTACTCTGTTGTTCTATTTGATAATGTTCAGAGGTTTGATACAATCTGTATTGTTAAAAGCGCTATATAAATAAAAGTGACTTGACTTGACTTGCGGGAGGGAGAGCGCTTTTCGATATCCAGGGGTTTCAATGGTCAGATCTGTGCATTTGAAGTTGGATCAGAGGTATGGGGTAGCACAACATCCCTAATGATCATAAATCCTGCTGGCTTTAAAGGGTACAGACATTATAGCACTGCTCTTTGGACCAAAAGCTCAGATGTTTTAAACTAGTCTGAAATGAGTATTTGTATTCACATGAAAAGAATTGAGAGGGGAACGTGGGTGTTCTCTTAAACGTACACCAATCAATAATTATTCTTTAGAACAAAATGACCTTCTGAAAGAAATGGATATATTTGTTACATTTATGGATTAGGTCTCTATTCAGTGTGTTCCATTACAAAAAATTATGTTATTGTTGTAATGCATTTGGACAGAGTGTTGTCTAGTTTTGAATGGATGATATTCAGACGTCCCTTTGTCTCTCAGTTGGAACGTATGTTAGAGGGGAGTGCGGTGAGAGCACAGAAACAGCTGGTGTTGTTGCACCGTGAGGACGGCCCTCCTCCCAAAGGAACAGCCGAATGGCTCAACATGCGGAGCTGGATCTCCAGGCACCTTCACCTGTCCTGTCCACGAAGGGTCTTCTCCAGGAGGAGCCTACCAAAATTGGTGCGGCACTCAATATTACATCATGGTTCACTGAATTAACTATATCACCCCATGTTGTTTTGCTTTGTTTTTTATTTAATTTAATGTAATTTTTTTGTTCTGTTTTTTAATATTTTTTTATAATATGATAATATAATATATTTTTATACAGCATTTTTCTGCAGACCCACTTGACTGAGGAAACAATTACTGTCACTGCATTATTTTCAGCATTCTATGCATTTCAGACACTTTTGATATTCCTGTCAAGTTTCCCAGGCTGCTGCTGGTTTGTCCTTGAGCTCCACAAAAAACCACAAAGTAGAACCAATTACAGACAAATCATTAACAAAGAACTGGAAGAAATAAAACTGGCTTCTTTTCAATCAGCTTTATAGCTAAGATGGGAGTAAAGGCAATTACATTTTTTTGAATGACAACAAAATAATGTTTTTTAATAAAATGACATTGTTCTAGCTTTGGTTTTTAATGATAAATGTTTTTTTTTCAATAGTAGCTATCACCTTGAGTTGAGTTGGCAGCTTTTTTAATGGTTTAAAAGACCTCGAGAACAAGGTCATGTGAGCTTGATTTTTTTATTTTTGGAGAGATTGGGAAATGGAGAGAATTTCCAATGCCAAGATCCACCACGGATGATGATACATTTTTTTTTTTTTTATGAAATGAAATTATGTAGTAATTTGAATCTAAAGACTACAAATGCCTATTGATTAACTGCTAGTAGGTCAAACTAGTCCTTAAGACAGAGGCTTACCATAGTGACAAAAGTCCTATAACCAGCCCCTGATTTCCTGTGTCTTTTGTGTTTTCAGAGAGAGATGTATCAGCGTGTGTTCCAGAAAGCCGCCGATCGTCACTCTGATTTCTCACGTCTGGCTCGCATTCTTACGGGCAACGCCATTGCACTGGTGCTGGGGGGTGGAGGAGCCAGGTATTAATTTTTTTTACACCTTTTAAAAAACAAAAATAAAACACTGAAAGTGGAAGAAAACTATTTTTTGAATCCAGTTCCTCTCTCCCACTCTTGTTGACACTACTGTGGCATTTTCCGCTAAAAGCCCTTTACCACCCCCTCTCAGACTTTGTTTGACCTCTTTCCTCTGTTGCTCTCTTTCTGTCAATTTAATTTTTTCTGTTTGTCTATTCTGTCTTTTTCGTGGTTGGCAGGAGGTGATTAAAGGTTGGTTGCTTTTTTTCTCCCTTCTTTTCTATGTCCAGTAACCTGTGATTGATTCTCCGTACAACTCCGTTGAACTCTGCCCAGTTTCCTGTAGGGTAGAAAACCCCTATAGAGATGTTCAAAAAGAGAACACAATGCACCTTTCAAGTTGTTGATTTTAATAATTTGGGCATCGAAATTCTTTTGTACCAATAGAAGAGAACGAGAGTGGTTATATATTGATTGACCTTGTATGACCGGGTTTATTTGCCCACTTGCCCTCACTCCCTTCTTCACATCTTCCTTCTTTCAGAGGCTGTTCTCAGGTGGGCATCATTCGAGCATTGAGTGAGGCGGGAATCCCCATTGATCTTGTGGGCGGCACCTCTATCGGATCCATGATGGGCGCGCTGTATGCAGAGGACCGCAGTTACAGCAGGATGAAGATCAGAGCCAGAGAGTGGGCAATGGTGAGAAACCACTCTAATGTAAAATGCTCAAAATCCTGAGATAAACCTTCTACTTTAAAAAGCTATTGAATGCTCACCTTAAAATATAAACAGGTTTTCTTTTAATTTTTTTATATTGCCTTTTTAATATATTCATCCTTTTTTCTATTTTCTGTTCCTTTCTCCATTTCAGATTTCTCCTCTCATTCATATTTCATTTTCTTTTATTATTTTTTTCTTAATATTTTTTCTTTTATTTATCCTTTTTATCCAATCTTTTTTCACTGTTGTGTTTTACTACTTATTTTTATTTAAATACCCATTCTCTTTACCCATTTCTACTTATCCATTTCTTTCATTTCTATTTTCTATTCATTTTTAAATCTTCTTTTCGTCAAATGTTTTAAATTCCTTTTCCTATTCATTTGATTTATTTTCCTTTTTCTATTTTTTTATTTTCCCCTCTAAATAGTATTTCCTTTTCTTTTATTTTTCTATTCTTCATCCTTTTTTTTGTCTTTATTTTGCTCAATTTACTGCATTTGTATTTTTTTCCCATGTAGTTTTCATTTTAATTCCTTTCCTTTCTATATCCTGTATTTCTATATTCTTTTTTTTTTATTTCTTTTTTTTATATGTTCCCTTTTTTAATTTTCCTATTTATTCTTCTTTAATTCAGTATTAATTAAATACTTCTTTTAATGCTTGTTTGTTTTACTTTTCAGTTTCCTGTTTTTGTTTTTTTCTTTTTTTGATCCCTTTCCTTTTCCTTTTGATTATTTTTTTTTTACTTATTCGAATCTGTTGCTTTATTTTTCATCCAATTTAAAAGCCACTTAAATTAGACATAAAAAAGCTAATTTTGTTCCCCTTTCCTTCTCCGCAGGAAATGACATCAGTGTTTAAGAAAGTACTGGACTTGACCTACCCTGTCACTTCGATGTTTTCCGGTGCTTCATTTAACTCAAGCATTAATGCAGTCTTCAAGGACAAACAGATAGAGGTAGCAAATTGACTCTTTTTGGCTCAAAAAAATCCTATACTGGATCACAGTCTGCCAAATTCAGCAGCCTAAATGTGTTTGGCTTGTTTACAGGATCTCTGGATCCCTTATTTCAACGTTACCACAGACATCACTGCCTCCACAATGAGAGTGCACACTGATGGTTGGTACTGTTACATACTCCACCTCCATTTATGAGCCACTGCTTAACCAGGATAAATGTCTTTTTCCTGTTCCTCCATCTCAGGCTCCCTGTGGAGGTATGTGCGTTCCAGCATGTCTCTTTCTGGTTACCTGCCACCATTGTGTGATCCAAAAGATGGACACCTGCTTATGGACGGCGGCTACATCAACAACCTGCCAGGTGTGTAGTAAGACATAAGCTCCCTGCAGTAAAACCTCTTTAGAGGCTGACAATCAAATCCCAATATACTATGACAAACAAACTCTCATCACAACACACATTTCGAATATGCAAATCTGCTAAAATAACATAGCCAACTATTGGCAAATAGTCTGGACCAAGATGATTTGGCTCATTCTGTGCAAGGACCGCCTACTTAGACAGGAAAGATCTGTCTGGGGGAGGGTTCTAAAATAGTCGAAACCCCAATAATAAAACTTTTGTGAAACTTTGAGCCATTTCTGTGCGCGATTTGCAGTTGACATTCAGTGAATAGACTGTGGGCGGACTTGAGTGTGCTGTCTATGGCTCAGTCTACTGAGTATCAATTCTGAGGAATTGGGTAATTTTGCTATTTTTTAATAATAACGGAGGTTCATTGTTGCTGAGGGTGTCTTCGCTTTCTTTTTCAGCGGATGTGGCACGCTCCATGGGTGCCAAAGTAGTTATTGCTATCGATGTAGGCAGCCAAGATGAAACCAACCTCACCAACTATGGGGACGCCCTCTCTGGCTGGTGGCTGCTATGGAAACGGCTCAACCCACTGGCTGAAAAAGTCAAGGTGAGCCACATGTAATGTTTACTAAATTAGTTGGTTTTCTAAGGCAAGCGTCACTAATACTATAGCTTGTACTTGTATTAAAGGTGCAGCCATATTTGCTGTGCATCATGAACCACTCCACTATTAACAATAGGCAATTAAGCTTATTAAACCACACCTTAAGTGTCAACTTTTAGTGATTATTAAACAGTGACGCAAAAGACGTGCATCCTCAAATAAATGACTTGTGCGAAAGGACAAGAGATGTGTTATAACACTAGGTCATTGGGTTTATGATTTTTACCCACCTAAAATATCGCATAGATTTGCGTTAAAATGGGACTATGAGCCATATTTTGAATGTTATTAACTAGAACTCACACAGAAAACATTTGTGGCAACCATGTTTGGATGCACAGACACTTACAGTAAATGTTCAGTCAAAAAAAAGTGTCTAATTCTATTCTTTGTTGTTGTGGCTGTTTCAGGTGTTGAACATGACTGAGATCCAGGCCCGGCTGGCTTATGTGTGTTCAGTGAGACAGCTTGAATCTGTTAAGAATAGCGACTACTGTGAATACATCAGACCTCCCATCGACAGATACCGCACACTTGAGTTTGGCAAGTTTGATGAGATCAGTGTGAGTTTTATCTCTTTTGCTTTTTTATTTTCTACACCCTAAGTATTCAGTCTTTGTTCTGCTTTTATATTGTTTTTGGTTTGTGTGCGCATATAGGATGTGGGCTATCAGCATGGGAAGACAGTGTTTGATGTGTGGTGCAGGAGTGGCGTGGTGGAGAAGATGATGAAGGACAGACATCAAGAGGAGTTCCACAAAACGCGGAGCAACAATGTGAGCCTGGATCATCTGAAAGAGAGCTGTAAAGTGTGTTGAAATGGTTTCTTAGTTCAGTTTATTGTTGTTTCTGCAGTTGGTGGCGTGTCCAAATGCTTCCTTCACCGATCTGGCTGAGATCGTCTCACGGATTGAGCCAGTCAAACCAGCTCTTGTGGATGGTAAATCAATGTTAATCCTGATAAATTTACCTTTTGAAAGCACATTTGGCAGTTGTTTCCTGGGATTTTTGGCGTGAATTCCTAGCATATTGATCTGTTTTTGGCTTCTGCCTTGTTGGATGTCATTTGTGTACTAACATCATTAAGCTAATGGGTTGGAAATATCTCCATATTTCCCACAGATGAATCGGACTATCACACAGACTATGAAGAGGAGATGGCAGAGAGCGCTCTGTCAGACATTGAGCTTTACAACCACTACAGTGAGCACACAGAGGAGGAACTAACCGCAGACACTGTAAGTCTCACATACACAATCAGACTTAAAGGGACATCATTGTCTTGCACCAAAACAGTTCTAGTTGAATTGAACCTTGCACTCTGATTCCAGTAAATTGTGCACCTATGGGCTACCATTATTTGACTTATCTAATCATACGTTTTTATCATTTTATTTCTTTTAGATCCACTTTTAATGTTAGTGATGATTTCTTAAAGTCATTTATTTAGAAGAAGTTCCACCTTTGCTCTAAAGTTGCAATACTACTGTATTTTTAAGACGTCTGTATGTGAACTGTTGTTAATGTATGCATCATGGTAACAATTGCTAAATGACCCGCATGGGTTTTATTTTATTTTAATACTTTTATTCCGCAAAGACAACTTTATATTGATCAAATAAATGCAGCCTTGGTGAGCATAAAAGACTTTTTTTCGAGAACAAATTCTAGAGACCTCAAACTTTTGAAAGTTTATGTTTACACAGTGAATCGAATGAGAAAAAAAAGTCATATTAAACAGATTGTCTGATGCTTATGCCCAGGATGAAGAGTTTGAGAGGTCTCACAGGCAGCATGGCGTGGAAAACCTAGGGCCTGTGTCCTCCAAAACACCACAAACCTCCAGTCCCAACAGTCCTCCAACCCTCCACAACCGAAAAGCACAAGGATTGAAACCACTCGATCCCGACCACTGACCCAGATAGCAGCATGGCAGTGAACAAACACTGACACTCCTGGGTTTTGGGGTTTGGCTTTCTGTACACATTCCAGTCACATCAAGTACATCCAGACCTTGAGGAGCATGAATCAAGTATTTGGTGTATTTACACAAGCCTTTCTCCCCTCTCATACAAAAATCCAAAGAAAACATCTATTGCACTGGAAGTTAAAGATGGACACGGTGGGTCACATGGCACGGGGTTGAAACAACACCTAGACTTGCATCTGAGCAGTAACTTAAGATGATCTCAGAGTGTCTGTGAAGTTTCATGCTGACTTTGAACTCTTTTGATTGCCAAGTGTTATCTTTACCTTGCCTTGAATTACTGGTTAGTCAATAGAGGAGGAAATTCCCAGATTAAGACAATCAGCTAAAACATTGTCTTTACAAACTGGATTGCATGTTCAGTTCTTCCGTCAATTAAAGTAGCAGAAAAGAGCAAAATAATGATTTAGAGTTTAAAAAAGAAAAAGAAGAAAGCAAGTCGTATTGAATGTAGAGCTCTCTATTTATAAGCTCAGATGACTGATGTTGCTTTTTGTTTCATTTAGACCCTACAAGTCCATTTAGCAAGTCGTTTTGTCCCATGCAGGTCAGCAACTTCTAGCTCATGATCTTTGGACAGTCAAGTGATCAGCACTGAATGTGTCCGGTGAGTTAATCATACCTCTAGCTGCATGTGATCAAACAATACAACTCCGAAAGGCAAGCCTATCAATGCAATATTTTTTATATTTTTTATTTTTGTTGTGAAAAATTACTGTATGATACCTGTAGTGCCTTTTAACCTTAATACTAGCCATACAAGACAATTGGAGTTCGATAATGGTCCAAAAATGTATTAACAGTCTAACCACAATGCCAGTATTGGTTAATATGTATGTATCAATTGAGTTTTGATTATGCCACATGGACTGACATTCATTTTGAGATTTGTAGTCACGCCAATCTTAGATTGGTGAACAATTGTTTTTCTGTGTGCCAATAGTGCCAGTTAAATCAGAAAACACTTATACTGTTAGCGTCAGTTGTTTAGTGTAAGTTTGTTTCCAAAGTTAAAGAAAGCTAAATTTGAGTATCTGAAAAATTTTATTAGAATATAAAATTGTTTTCCAATAATGGGAGAATCTGCCTTCATATGTCTCAAAATGCTGATTCCTAATAAACCACATTTTGCTTTTGTCTCTTGAATTCTAGTGTTCAAAGACCGCTGAAGCTTTTGAAATATTTGTTTATTTGCATATTTGTTGCATAATGCAGGACGGCTCACGTTTGCTCTGTCTGCTGCACACCAAGAGCCATGTGTGCCCGGCGGTAATTATGAGGATGAATTATGGGATTCTGCTGTAAGTCTATGGTTTTTCTGCCTAATGGAGATGCTGCTGTATTCAATCATTGCTCTGTGCCAACTCTGAGCAAAACAGCCTCAGCAGGCCGCTGCACGTGAGATTTAAGTCACTCAGACATGTAATGAAGACAAAACACTTCCAAATGAGTTTTGTGAAGTGAGAACGAGAAGATAATCAGACGTGATGAACAAACGTCTTTGTGCATGACGCAGACCGGCCCGTGGCATAGGCAGTATAGGCAAAAGCTAAGGGCGCTGTACGTCCAGGGGGCGCCAGAAATGGAGGAAGAAAAATAATGTTATGGTAAAGACGATGTTAATTTATATTATTTTGCTGTTTTTCCGATTGGTGATTGATAATGAAAGTGGCTCGTGTGCGTGGTCACATAAGACTTGCATTTAAAAGTAATCACTTCAAGCTTTCTATAGATATGTGTCTCATTTCTGTGTCATGTTTTCGCGGAGATTTTAGTTCATTTTAGTGATGTGTTTCTAATAACAGTCGCGGAGAGAACAAAGAACAAACGTGAACACTGTTTATTTTCCTTATTTTGAAAAATCACACACTTTTGTTTTCACTGAGAGTGAACTCAAAAAAAAAAGTAGACACCTATGAGATTCGATTTAAGAAGAAATAAAAGACGTGACCATCGACTTCAGTCAGCGCTGGTAGCCTGGTGCATTGTGGGCATTTCTTCAGAGGTATTTCTGCTGCTATTTTTGTGTAAATTAAGCAAGACAAGTGGGTTTTTGTATTAGTGATGTTGTGTGAGTTATGTTCAAGTTAGTTTGGTTCATTTGCAGCCCTGTTATTTATATAAGTTAAACAGTTACCGTCGTGCAGAGAAGTGTGTATGGGGAGTGAGTTGTTAAAATTGCCGCTTATACAACATGCGGAATTAGGGCGCGAGCAGTAACTATTTTAAAGGTTCAATTGGATTCGCGCACAGCTGCTAGTACCTTAATGGCTAGCGGTTAGGTAAAAGTAAAAAATATTGACTTAACTCTTATTCGTCCACATTTTAAAGAGGAGCCACCAGACGTCATAGTTTGTACAGTTAATGTACTTGAATTTGTTTCGTTGATGTATAAGTATTATGAATATGCAATTGCTCTATTTAAATAAAATAGTAAACAATAGTGTACAAGACATACTATTAAGCAGTAGAATTAACTACGATGCAAAGGGGCGTCACCCGAAATCTTGCCTAGGGCGCCAAATTGGTTAGGGCCGGCCATGAATTATTGCATGTGTTTTCTACATGCTGTTTATAAAATATTTATAAACTAATGATGTAATAAATAAATCATGCTCATACACATACAGTAAATATATACATAGCTTCCAACGTATCTTGGCCCATAAAAACAGTTACTAATGAGGCATCTACTGTATGTACAGATATCTATGTGCCAGAGCATACTGACGCGTCACGTCTCAGATGTTGTGAACAAGTGAGGAGAGACGAAGATTGTGGTGTATAAGAGGTAAAAACTTGTGGATGTCCCACTGACTGCCAAGTAATGAAAATGGTCAAGGCCCAGGAATGCGTAAAAGATATCGTTAAAATAGTCTAACGGCCATCAGTGGTTTAATCTGAATATTATAAAGCAACGAGAATACTTTCTGTATGCAAAGAAAATTAATATAACTTTATTCAACAATTCGTCTCCTCTGTGTCTCTCTGCATCACTGTCTTCGGCTCACTTAGTTTTTTGTCGCGGCCATTATTAACTTGTGGGAATGTGATATTATGTTGTGGCTACAAGATTGTTTGTCGAGGTAAGGACATGCTTATGTTCAAGTCAGGCGAGTTTGCTAATCAAGCACAGTAATCAATGGTCATTGGTGGTCATCAGCAGGTGCCAAGTCCTGCTGGATAATGAAATCAGGATTTCCATAAAGAAATATGATGTGCACCAAAATTTCCTGGTTGGTGGCTGCATTGAGTGTGGACTTCTGAAAACACAGCGGACAAACACCAGCAGATGACATGGCAGCCCAAATCATCACTGACTGTGGAAACTTAACACTAGACCTCAAGAAACATGCTTTCTGTGCCTCTCCACTTTTCCTCCAGACTCTGGGACCTTGATTTCCAAATGAAATGCAACATTTACTTTCATCTGAAGAGGACTTTGAACCACTGAGACACTGTCCAGTTCTTTTTCTCCACAGCCCAGGTATCTAGGATTTGTCTGTGCGTAGTGGCTTTTGATGCGCTGACTCCAGCATAAAATAAATGTATTTTAAATCCAGTTTATTATATATATTTTTCACTTGGATGGAAATTTCAGGGTTGTAAAAATGTTATAGATATTACATCAAAGCAATTGTCATTTTATGTCAAATTATTTTGGGAACAAAAGCCTATTTGTGCAATATTCCTAAGCCTGTAATTAGATTAATAATGGACCATGCGAACTTTGTACAATAGAAATCACAAGATGCATTTAAGATACTTTGTACCACATTTCAAAACTTCACTTAAGTGGATTTCAAATGGCATTATTGAAATCTCAACAATTAAAACAAAGATGTACACTTTCTGACTTATACGATTATCTGTAGATGAATGAATGTGGTGTGGAGAATTCATTCACCTGCAAAACATTGGTCATGCAAGACAAACTCACTTCTGCAGACAACTGACTTGAGTATGAGTATTTAGTAGTTCTTTGAACCAATGAGTGTGCAGCTCAGCTTAGGAAAAGCTCTCATGTTGGAATGTCAATGGAGAATGAAACTAGTCTCCTCTATTTAGAGGACAAATAGGATTACACTTCACAAAGTCATTGTACATGTAGGGCATATGTTGGTTATCCACTTCATTCAAGCAGTTGAAATACAGTCCATATGGCTTTAAATAGAGATATTAACTCGTACTGCCACTTTTAAAACTTTCATTTTACTTTTTGGAGTCATTTAATGAAATGAATGACATGAATTGTTCTGTGTTTTGATATGAATATGTATCGTCTGATGGTGTGTGTGCAGTACGAGTGCTGTGCTGGTCTGCACTGATAGTTCCACTCTACTGCTTTCAGCTCTCACAGGCCAAAGCTGCAGCGCTGCTGTTTTGCTGAGATCCACTACAGAAGAGCTCAGGCAACATAATGCAGTTATCACAGCCACTCTGAAAGCCCAGGAAAAACAAATCGGTCTCCAGGTACAAATCTGTCTTCCTCACTGTTCCTGCTCTGCGCTGTTGCTTGAAGACTTTGATCTCCTTGCGGGGATCGTTCGATATCTGTTTTCATGATTTTTCGTGATGTCTCTGAAGTATTTGTAAAGCATTAACGTGTGCTTTTGTTGTTTCTTTACTTATTTCACAGGATTAGGTTGTAATCTTTATTAATCCTTAATTTGTATGGCAACTGTTGTATGTACAGTATGTGTGGCAAATGACAGACAACACTGTATAAAACTTTTGCTGAAAGTTAGTGTACCTTGCATATATCCATAAATCCCAGGATTCATTTATTGTTTCCTAGAACTTGCTACTGTTACTTTCTCAGTCTACAGTATTTTCCCTACAAAGAGATTTCTCTGAACAGTGCAATTTAAATGTGATTGTAAAGTAGTCAAACTTAATTGGATTTTATATTTTCAATATAGAAATTTCAAATTAAATTAAATTATTGTGATTTAAAACTGTAGAATTTGTAACTCAGAATTGAGGCAAATATTTTCATAGTCACCTGAAATCTGAAAGCTTAGATGACCTACTATAATGATATATCTATATTTGTGGACATGTTTATTTGAAAATGAGGCGTAATCAGCGCCCCTGATGGCCATGGGGGCCATAAGCAGAATAATATTGTTGTGCCCCCCTCCCTCAAAAAAACAAAAACAAAACACCTACTAGCCTATAAGGGGTCAAAATAGAACTTTCATAAAATATAAATATATTGTAATTACATTGTATTATTTATAAATTACAATTGTAGCCCTAGACTGAAACTAGCCTATATGATTTTATCAATACATTGTGATTGATTTTATTGTGTCAAATTATCAGGCCTTTGGTGCTGTCACGGTTCTGTGTCGGAAGGACAAGCAGAGATTAGGATTATTCTAATATAGTATTTAATATTTACAAATAGGTTATACAAACAGATAGGTAGGCAGATCGGGGGGTACACACAATGCTCACACATTCAATGAACCGAACAACAAGAACTAAACTGAACGTAACTTAAATAGGGCAGACAATAACGCTAATGAACAAGACACACTTGAACACAATAAATAATTAAACAGAAACTAGGTCAGACAGAACACACGAGGTAGAACAACAACAAACACAGAGTCTGGGCTTGACATTTTCCCCCCCTCCCGGAAGCCGCGTCCTCGCAGCGTAAACACAAACCGAAGGTCAGAGTTAGAGTCAGGAGGAGGTTCAGGAGGAGGACGGGCAGCCGGGAGGAGGACTGGAAACGGGGTCCAGGGTGGTGCCGATGGAGGGAGGAGCCAGGGAGGAGACAGGAGGGATCCGGAGCAGGGGAAATCCGGGAGGACCCAAAGCCCAGCCACGGTGTAGTTCCGCTGGGAAGCCCGAAGTGGAGACGGAGAGCTGATGATCCAGGTGGATTGCGAGGACCTGGAGGGACAAGGCAAAGCCGATGGCACGTGGTGGAGCCGGAGCGACAGAGGACCAAGGTGTAGCCGGAGGAAGGGAGGAGCCTGACAGAGCTGGCAGGACGGAGGGACACGGTGTAGCCAGAGGAGTGGAGTCCCGAGGCGGCAGATGGTATACGACAGACCAAGGTGGACCCGGAGGGACGATGGAGCCCGGCGGAGCTGGCGAACTGATGAGCCATCGACGCCGATGGAGCATGGCTCTAGCACACAGGTGGTGGGCTGAGGGTGAGCAGCAGTGCTGGCAGGTGACAGCGGTGGAGTGGGGAAGACTGGGTGGGTGGGCGGGTTCATGAATTTCGTGCGTGGCGTGGGTACTGGGGGACGCCTGCGAGGCATCGTTCGTTGACCCAGATCAAACAGCTCACCCTCAGCTCACTCCTTGGTGCAGTGGGCGGAGCTCATCGCTCTTGCTGTCCATGGCGATTTCCACCGTGGCAGGCTCCTTGGCCGGCTCTCGCACCTGTTCTGAAGGTAGTTGCTCAAGCCCCGGGACGATCCTCAGCTCTGTCGCTCTCGTTGGCGATGGCTCATCGGTCGCTTCTGGTGCTGGCTCTCCGTCATTGGTGGGCTTGGGCTCGAGCTCTGCACTGCGGGGAGATGGTGGGCTGGGCTCTGGGTCTGGAGTGGCACTGTGATCCATTACTCGCCAGTGTCCACTCCACGAAGGCGGCGAAATCCACTCAAGAGCCATCTTAGGACAGCGTGCTGTCCGGGAAGCTCATGTAGTAAGCAATGTCCAAGGACTGTCTTGTATGGCTCTCAAGCGATTTTTCCCGCTACTCCAGCAGAAGAAGGAAATAACAGGGAGTGAACGGAGTATCCATTGGGGAGATCAGGGGGGAAAAATGTAATAAAAACTGACAAAAACACATGGAAAAACAAACCAGGGCAAAAAACGTTTCGGTTCATTCTGTCATGGTTCTGTGTCGGAAGGACGAGCAGAGATTAGGATTCTTCTAATATAGTATTTAATACTCACAAAAAGGTTACAGAACACAATTACAGAATACAAACAGACAGGTAGGCAGATCGGGGGGTACACACAACGCTAACACATTCAATGAACCGAACAACAAGAACTAAACTGAACATAACTTAAATAGGGCAGACAATAACGCTAATGAACAAGACACACCTGAACACAATAAATAATTAAACAAAAACTAGGTCAGACAGAGCACATGGGGAAGAACAACAACAAACACAGAGTCTGGGCGTGACAGGTGCCCTTTGCTGGCATTTTTTTACATTATTTATTTTTACAGTGTTATTTAATGAAACCAAAATTAAACCATATACCATATATTGCCTTGTTGTTTTTATATAACAAATTTCACGTGTCAAACTGCCATGTTAAGTCAGATTGTGACATTAGTCGAGTAACGTCACTCAACCTGAAAGTATTTATTTGTCTTTTTTCTGTGCCGGGTTGCGCTGATGTTATTTTCCTGATATCGCCTAGTTTGATCAATTATGATTATCTGTATTCAGCTGCAACATAGGTGAGAGCGAGCGCCTGCGCCGACACAGATGCGGGAACGTGTGTCACGTGTGCTTATACCGCATTCATCTTAAAATATTTATTTTATAATTTGCCTATATATAATATCTATGTCCATGATTTTTATGTTTATGTATACATTTTTAATAATATAGAACAAAAGTTGTTGTTTTTTTGCCCCCTGGGAGCTGGTGCCCTATGCAGACTGCGCACTCTGCGTATAGGGAGGGGTACTGGGCATAATAATTTCCAAAACTCAAGATTTGTTGAAAAAATTTTAAAACAAAGACCAAAGACAACAATATTAAGCCAACAATAAAGAGATTGTTCTTACTGTAATTTTACACCACAGCTATAACGATAGAGGCACAGAGAAACAATATAATTGTAAATTTGAATTACTTTCAGATGATTTTTCCTGCTAATGAAAGACAAATGGAAACCCATGCAGAACCAGTCCTGCTACTTTATAATGAGCTGAAATATTTAAAGTGGTAGTAATGTGCACTTAAAATATATTATATTATCTGCTGGTGTGTACAGTAGTATAGTTATTTTTATGGTTAACTTTCTTTATAGTAAACATTCTTGGCCTTAAAGGTGCTCTATGCGATCTTGCAAAACACTATAGGTGTAGGACCTACACCAAACAAAAACCAACGCGCGTTCAACCTCACCTCTTTTTGCCAGTTGTTTGGCCGAAGTTTGTGTTTGTTGTGGTGTCCAAAATGTTTCTTTCGATATTGCAGCCTATGTTGGCTTTCGAGAGCGGGTTTTTTCCCAGTGTATTCAGAGGGCAGACAGCAAGACGATTGAGGGGTTATGCATACGGTTTGAGATAAAAATAAAATCGAGCTAAAATCCTGCAACATTGCATAGAGCACCTTTAAAGGGGTCATTGGATGCCATCAGTGTTGCCAAGTCTCTGCTTTTTCCACGGGACTGTACTACTTCAATGCTATTTCTGCAAGATGTTTTTCATGTCTGCGGGTTGAAGCAACTCCAAAAGCATGATATTTACAGTAGTCCCTGGAATGCAACTTTTACTGGGAATCCCCCTTAAAAAGTGTTCTCTGAGACTGTAAACTTTAGCCGCTTTCGTCATGGAGCTTGTTAACTGGCACATTATTAGGAAAAGCAATTTGCAAAAAATTGATTTAAATGAAAACATATACTTGCTTCTTCTGAAAGTAAAGGTGGGTGTTACATTCCAAAGCATTATTGGGTGGTTGCTTTTGTCTGTTGTCCTTGTCTCTTATTTCAGGTCCTTAATGGTCCCATCCATTGCTTGCTGCTCCTCATTGGTTGGCTCATGTTCCAGTATGTCAACCAATCCCGTCACTCCATTCTTCTGATTAGCAGGCTCTTGTTCCAGTATGTCAACCAATCCTGTCACTCCATTCTCCTGATTGGCTGCTGCACATCTCAATACTTCAACCAATCCTGTTATTCTGTGTTTCTGGTTTGACTATAATCTGTTTCAGTGCATCGTTCTCAACCAATCCCCATTCTCCAGCTGGTTTTAAGAAGCCATTTTAAGCCATTTTGGTACAGTGGTAGAATTTTCACCTTCTACATGGGAGACCCGGGTTCGATTCCCGGCCAGGCTACCGCCGAGGCGGAGTCATAACGGCAATTGCGGAGCTCGCGTAGGAGACCGGGGTTCGATGCCGGCTAATGCAGGTAATGCTTTCACTGCTCAGAACATGTGGTGA
>JAUCNO010000425.1:12554508-12566628 GCA_032353835.1 Enteromius viviparus
GAGACTAGTGTTTACGTGTACAGTATTGTTTACAAGTCGCATCCTCATCTCGGAAATTATGAGTCGCTCCCAGAAGTTATCACTGGTGGCGTTTCATTGTAAATGGCACATCCACTGACAGTCTTCTCATCACTCCAGTTCACACGCTTTCCGTCTTTTGAAGTTTCTTTGTTTTGAAGTTTTTGACGTTAACGTTTACTTCTCACCGGCTGCTGTTTACACCACGCACGATTCCTGTTAGCGACTTGATGTAATGCTCACTGATTTCTGATTGGCTGTCTGTTGCTAAGCATCCAGCAGCAACGCGCAAACACCGCTCCATTTCACACTAAACAAACTTAGCACGCTTTGCGCGGTTAACGGCGCAATTGCGGTGCTAACCCTGCTCCGGAGCAGGGTTTCATAACCCCCGGTAAAATGCGGTGCTATCACCGCTTTCAAATTACAGGTGTGAAACGCGTCTTTACGCGGGGTTAAAAGCAGTGTTTAGAATGCAGATAACCCGGGGTTAGGCACAGTGTGAAAAGCCCTACAGTTTGTTTCATTCAGCATCACGTTTTGGGGCGTGGAAATATCCCCACAACAACAGACCGGCGAGCAGCAAGTCAGTCAGCATAGAAAATCCAGATGAGACGCTAAAACCCACAAGGAATTCTGGAGAACCTAACACAATAATAAATCGGCCAGTTGCGATGTCAGCGTCTGTTATTTCATGTTTGCCCGCAAACCACAAAGTGATCTTAATAAATGCTCATTTTCACTCATGTAAACACAACAGTTTTTTTTCCGCAATCACACATCTACGCTTTGTTTCCCAGTGGACCAAAAATAAACGCGAAACTCGGAAATCCGATAAAATTCAACCAATCAGATGACGACTTCGACATTCCTGAAGGGTTTCCAGTTAGGTGTACCATATGCATCAGACAACGTTCCGTGGGCGTGACGTCTGAGGCTGAGACTAACCTTAACATGAAACAGCTTGAGACTTGTTTTAAAAACGACTCCTTTCAGTGATTCATAGTTGACTCTTTTGAGAGACAATAACTTTATACACGTTGCAGGATGTTTTCATTCATTTAGAGCTGTGTTAGACACTGCCTGAAAGGTCATTTTCAAAAATCATACTTGAGGCACTATAAAGAACAGAGAGAGGGAATGAAAAATGGAGTTGAAGTAAATCCTGCCCTTTTGAGAGATGAGTCATGAGTTGAGATGTACACTGATTATCATGGTCTTGTCAACAACTTATCCTTCCGCTTGCTCTGGTGTCCTAGCAGGGATATGGGTCACCGTGGATGCACAACGTTTGCTTTTTCAGCAGACTGCTGGGGACATGAGCCACAGCCTTCTGTTCTTAATACCAGAGCAGTTCACATACAGTACAGGCACCCACACAACTGGACATGAAAAGAACACTGTGATCCCAAATGGCTTTGTGTGCATCAAAGCTTGTGTATTTCATGCATGAGCAGGAAAACTAGATAGAGTTGTTCACTTACATAGATGTCTGTAGGTGTGTAAGTTAGAGTCTGCAATACCCACAGTGGCTCTAAAAAGCATTTGGATGCTTGCGTTGTTCTTTAAAATGAATGAATGTCATAGCATTATATAATTAGATATAAAACAAGTAGAATTTATATTAAAAAAGCATAGCTGTTTGTCAGACTTTAGGGATTTATAATGCAAAGACGGGTGCTTTAAAAGGATAGTTCACCCAGAAATAAAAATTCTGTTATTAATTAATTACTTTGTTGTCCAAAATTGTAAGATCTTTGAAACACAAATTAATATACTTTTTGATGAAATACAAGAGCTTTCTGACCCTCCATAGACAGCACTGTCTAGAGAGGTAGTAAGGACATCAATAAAATAGTCCATGTGACATTTTTGCGTGCAAAAAAACAGTGTCAGAAACTGACTATAAAAATAATACCTCAATTTTTGTTCCAAAGGTGAAGGTCTTAATAGGTTTGTAGTGACATAAGGGTTACTAACTAATGACAGAATTTTTTGTGTCCAGATGCTTTTTGGGGCCTTTGTATCCGTGGAAGAAGCATACCAAGCAAGACAAAGCCTTGATGACAAAATTGGTGAAGGTATGAATCCAGCTGTTTGTTCTGAGGCATGGTTTTTTCCTTTTTCCCTGTCCCCTCAAGCCTGATCGAGCTCACAGAGGCTTCTCGTTTGGGTAAACAGAGCTCAATAATTCATCTGTCAGCAAAAGGGAGAGCTGCTAGGCTTTCATTCACTCCCAGGGCTCGGTAGAGGCAGCATGCTCATCTCCCGGCCCTGCCTCACCTCACAAGTCAAATTTAGACAAATGAGTGCCAGCCCATTTCAAATCTCTGAAGGGGAACTGTAAAACCAGAGATGAGGCAGAGTGACTGAAAATGAGATAGAGAGGCATAGTCAACACTAAAGGACAGGCGGGTCAAAGTCCAGAACTGCCTATATATTCTCTAGATACTCTAGAGGAGGGATGTCCAAACCTTTTCCAAACTGGTCTAACACCTGCTGCCTAAAAGATCCTGAAGACATCAATCAGCGGGTTCAGATGTGTTTAATTAGGGTTGGAAGTAAAGTCTGCAGGATGGTAGCCAAGATTGACTACCTATGCTCTGGTTCCAAACTAAGTTCCTGGAGTATCCCCAACACTGCACTTTTTGCATGGCTGCTTGGTCTAACAACCCATTTCAGGTCTTGGAATCTTGACTAATGAGCTGATGCATTTAATTATGTATGTTTGATTAGGGAGACATGTAAAATGTAAATGGGTACTCCAGGGACATTGTTGGGAACAACTGATCTAGAGCATGTGTCAAACTGGTCCTGGAGGTGTAGCTTTCCAGAAGAAAGACTGGCATCAAGAAACAAAATTGTGAAAATTGTTAAAATTGTGCAGTGTGTCTCAGACCTAACACATCTACTTGAAAGACTATAGTGATTCTGAAAACCTTGATTAGCAGGTGTGTTTACTTGTTTAGAGGTCAACTCTGCAGGATAGGACACCCTATTCCAGGGCTGCACAAACTTGGTCCTGGAGGGCCGGTGTCCTGCAGAGAGTTTGGACAGCCCTGCCACATTCTATGCTTTCAAAAGGACAACTTTGTACTCTACGCACCCTAAAAGGCATTTACCATAGAAGAGTAAACCTGCATGTACCCTTAAGGTATTAATATGAATGTTTTATGGTACAGAGATGTGCCCTTACTTCCCCAGGGACAAAAAAAATACAATTTACAAAATGTGTAGAATTTTATTTTTTTAAATTTACAATTGTTGTGTCTACCAGTTTAGAACAGTTGGAAACCCCCATGGTGCATTTTGTGTAGGTAATGTTATTATAGAAAGACTGGGCAATATCTGCAAAATGTCTAGTCTGTCATGCAACTTTGAGAAGAAAATAGCCATCTGATTGATATAACTGTTTTTGGAGATCCTAATGTTCAGCTCACTCTTTATGTTCCAGGATGGAGCAGGTGTCTCGCTTTCTGCTGTACTGATCTTGGAAGTCTTTGAAAACTTGGAAATTTCATGAACCCTGAGGCTTTGGAGGCCCCTGGCAGTCTAAGGCCCCAGGGAACTAATCCTGCTTGTCTGGGCAATGATTCAGCTCCGGGTAGCTATCAAATCAGACACAGGATATCTGGTTTACTTGCTGTTATCAAAGTGTTTAAAGATTTGATGCCACAGACCTTGCGAACTTTTTCAAATCAAGCAACAAGCTCTTCGTCTGGAGTGCTTAATGTTAAGTGCTAGGGTGAAGTGCTGTTACCCTTAAAAGCTCTTGCCACTTTTGCATGCAGTATTTATACAGATGGGACAGTTAGTGAGTAGTCCCATTATTGTTCAACTGGATTTTCATATAATTATTACAGCAGAGAATTCATAGTTCATAAAATTCTACGCAATTGTACCCCTCTCCATCTGTCCCCACATACCTTCATGTATCTACCTCTCCCTATTGTTCCCTCTCTCCCTCCCAGCTGTTCCTTCCCATCTCCCTCCCTCCATGCCAGGAATCAGGCCACGTGGTCACAGCCAACAGCAGGCAGGGGTGAGAGAGTGTAAAGCAATAATCTCCCGCAACATGCATCATTCTCCTAGAGCCTCATGTCAGGGTGAGATACAGGCAGCAGCCAGTGCGAATATTCACACGTGAATCACACACACAAATCATGGCACTGTTCGTCACCCTACTATATTGCTTAGCTACTGCGGTATGTGCCAAGGTGAAACAAGGAGCTGATAGGCATGAGGCTCACGTACGGTGCGAGGGCTCCCTCTCTCTGGCAGGATAATCCGGCAGACACTAATGGTGCCTGTGCCGGTGCTGCAGCACTGATGACATTGCTGGAGTTGTTCAGAACACTTGTGGAGATTAGCACATACTGGACATGTTGGGTAATGTTTAACCTTTGGGGCTTTGGCATTATAGTTGTAAAACTGTGTGGGCATTTAGTTGTTTTGTCCACTCCAGTGTCTTTTCATGCCGTATGTGTCACATTTTAACATGGGATGTCAAGATTAAAGAATGGATTCTGTTTTCCTTTTTTGCAAGACAAATGGAAACGTTCTTTTTGAACATTGTTAAGGGAAAGTGTTGAATGTTGCCGTGAAGGTTTCAATCTTATTCTCATTTGCCATTTTTGGATTCAGAGGGGTGCCCTTGATCTACCCTTTCACCAATTATGCACTAGTTCAAACCTTACAGCAAACCCAACAGTCTTTATTACATTGTCTAGGCTTGCTTGGAGGGACTATGAAGGTGCCATTTGAAATAGGGCCAGTGTTGCTGCAAACTGCTGTCTGATGAATCTTATACCAATGTGATACCAATCAGAGAAAACAAGGTACTTTTGGTCACATTTATGTACAGTTATAGATTATGGACTGGATTCGGTGTGAAATCACAAAAAGTCATGCAATTGTGTTTTCAGTGTCGCTGTCACTTCTAGTGGCCATTCCTAGAGTAAACTTGTTAGATTTTGACCTTAGCTTGACAGGACTTATATTTAATGTCACACACACTTTGCTTCATTTTTTTTGGGGTAGAGCCTTTGAAAATCAGTGTGTCTGGGTCTACTCACTGAGAAATGATAAAAGAAAGATTGATTTACAGCTCAGTATCATTATTTGACAGTATCGGTCAAGATGGGTGAGATCAAGGCACATAGTCTCAGTTATAGAGCAAGTTCAGCTTCAAATTGATGCACTTGTAGACCTATTGCATCTGGAATTGTACAGTAGGTATCCTCTTTTGGATGTCGTTGCATTTTTGTAGTTTTTTAAGTTAGGCAGCTAACTGCACTTTCCTAAAACATTATACATTAAGTGAAATGTACCGCTGTGACCATGAAGAATGAGATTGGCAATTTGGTTAAGATTTAGATTGGCATTTAGCTCCGCTGACCTGTACTAAAAATCCCCATAAGAGTAGCAATAATCCTGATGATATCGACTAGGTAGGGCTGTTGTAGCTGGGGTGTGTGCTTTTGCGTTCTTTGCCTTTTGTCCAGTTGTCAGTCTGAATCAGCCTGGCGGAGTTTAGTGAATGTGAGTGTTTGACCTTCTCTGAAGTAGACACTGTACTGCTGTCTGGAAGGTTCCTTGTTTTTGTTCTCCACGCAGCTTGCTACTCAGCAAAAGGGCATGAATGTATTATGTACAGTATAAGAGGTAAAAGCTAGATAAATGGTCAAAATTATGATACCTTTTTTTTTAGAGAAATGCAAGTAATTGCTTGCTCATGTTGAGCTGGGCTGTTCTGGATGGCTTGCTGGTTTCTGGTCTTTTATGATATTTATGTCTGTACACATGGCTTGGTTTGTTTTTGTTTTAAGTGCATTGTTTTTTTTTACCTGCTTTAATCAAAAATCATTAGTCTAAGTAATACATTTTTCATACAAATATTAGCAAGGGAGTAAGATTTCATAGCTGTAGCAAAGAGGTTTTTTTTTTTTTAAGTATGAACTTTTTATGAGCTTTTTCTTTAAATAGCTAGAAGCAAACAACTGTAAGCCACAAGTAACAAGAGTGTTGTAATTGTCTATTAAAATGTTTGCAAAGCAATGGGGTGATGTTGTTAAAATTTGTGGTCCTTCCGATGTCGTCATTCCTTTGTGACTAAGGATGGTCTGTAGTGACAGGTTTCAGAGGAGATGTAGAGAGTCTGGGGGTGTGTGTATATGACTCAAAAGGTATCCGGGGGATCCGTGCTGTAATTATCTGTTTAATGATGTGTACATCCTGGGTTTCTAAATAAATCAGCACCGCTGCCTCCTCACAGTGGTGGCATCTGGAGGATGATATGTTTGACTTTTCCCGTCACAAAAATCACTTACTTTACTGTAAATGGATTTGTTAAAAAAATAATAATTTCTTTTGTACCATTGCCTTTTCATTACCGGCAGGGCTAAGTGAAGTGATGAGTCTAAAGCAATGTAAGCTGACCTACATTGCCAAACTAGACTTATCAGTGTTTAATTTTTTTCTCTCTCCATACTACATTTCTAAATGTAAATATATAAATCTCTCGCATTTACATCTGTTCATTTAGCAGAGGAATTTAATGAATGAATATTCCAGGCTAAATTCAGGGCAACCTAAATATAAAATTTGATGTAACTAGAAAAGGTAAGCCATTTTTTATTGCTGGGCTTATTGACTGTACTAAATCATAATCAGTTATTATGTCTCCACTGGATACAACAAATGCCTCGTTTGTAATGTGTTTTTTTGATGTCATAACACCAGGACACGGCAGCACGTCAAGTTAAGGACGTAACATTTCCGCCACATCACAGTGCACTGGATAGCTGACCATTTAGAGCACACTTCGCTCTTTTTGAACGATGAGATTTGTACAAAACAACCTGTTTCAGAAGGCGGGGCTTCGAGGACGGCAAATAAGGTTGAACAAATAAGTTAAAAAATAAATGCTTATTATAAGAAAATAAAAATGTTTTTTGACCTTGCATGCATGTTAACCTGTTGTTTGCACTGTAAAAAAATTATCGTAAAAAAACAGTCAAATGACTGGCAGCTACGGCTGCCAAACAAAAACCGTAAAATTAAGGTAAAATATCTTAATTCAAACATAGAAAAACCTGTAAAATAATTTTTTTTTTCTCTAAAATTTTTTATGAAAAAATCTGTAAAATGACAGTTTTTGCACTTTATTGGAGTTAAGATATTTTTCATTTATTTTACGGTTTTTGTTTGGCAGCCGTAGCTGCCAGTCATTTGACCGTTTTTTATGATTATTTTTTTTACAGTGTAGGATCTTCTCTGTCAGCCTAACTATATCCCTGTATTTCTCACATGTGAAACCCTCATCGCTGACAGAGAGAGATAAACTATACATGTGGCATGAAATGCAAACAACAACAGAGGGAAAAGCCATACTCACCGAGATTGATGGATTATTCACTTACCACTGTTGTTTGATAAACGTTTTTAAATGTTGTGGAAAACGGAGCGACAGTGAACGAGAAGTCAAACAGTCAAAAGTTAAATGGAGCAAGAAAATAAAAAAAATAGAAGGAGGCGATGATAGAAAACAATAATATCCGTAAGTGTAATGTGAGCAAAGACAAATGACACACTAACCGGCAAATGAACGCTAATGAGCTGCATTCACGGTTTTTAGAATGAAAGCGAACGATCAACAAACAGGTTTGATATTTAACATTGTCATACATGCACAACCTCTTCACACATGCTCTTACTCAAATGTTATGTTATATTATTTATTGTGTTTTTGTGCTACTTGAACACTTATTTGTATATTTGTATGTTTGTACACTATTTTGTATATTTGTATATTATTCTTTTTATTACCTGTGTCTTGTCTTGTCAGCATCAAACGAATTCCTCGTATGTTTAAACATACCTGGCAATAAAGCCCATTCTGATTCGGATTCTGATATACTATTGAGTAAATGAGTTGTGTTCTGATTGCTTGTATTGCATGTGTCTTGTTCTCATTGGTTGGTTCTGTCTTGTGTTCATCTCTAGCTTAAAAGAAGCCCGCACCCTCTCTCTTACGCTGATTATTGTTTAGACTATTCCTTGTTTTCTAGTTCCCTTGTTTTCCTTGTTTCATTGTGTTCTTGCTCAGTCCCTTTGTAACAATATGAATATTGTTTCTGTTAAGGTCCTTTTTAACAGATGACATGCTCAAAGTATAAGCAAAAAGATTAAATGCACACCCAAAGTACGACCCAGGGCAGTCAAGTAATGATGCATGCTGCTTTTTTTCCCTTTTCTGCTGACTTTGCAGACCCACAAACAGATGTTAGACACTTTCTCAAACTCACTGCTGCTATCTTATGCCAACATGGTGCCTCAGTTAACTAATACTCTATTCTGATTAAAATAATACACAGATTATGTATATTAATCCATAAGCTAAATTAAATTTAGTCAGATGAAACATCTATATATATATATATATGGATTTACTTCTAACTTCACAAGACATTCATTGTTGCACTGGAGTGCTGTGGATTATTGTGATGTTTTTATCAGCTGTTTGGACTCTCATTCTGACGGCACCCATTCACTGCAGAGCAAATGATGCAGTGCTGCATTTCTCCAAATCTGATGAAACAAATCTTGGGTGGACATTTTTTCCGCACTGTTCCTTTAATCAAATGAAAGTCTGAAGCCTTAGAGCTGCCCAAAGCAACTACACTAGACGCGTTCAAGCACATTCACCAATCCAATCCTCCATGAAGAACTACAGCTACTCTTAATATAAATTCCCTCACGAGTTCAAGGGATCTTAAAGTTCTAGCGTAACAGAATTGTTTATTTCTACCTACTCATTTATTTCTGCCAACGCAGCTAATATGTAATGCTCTATATCAGTGCAGTCGTCTATACTAAGCATTCCACAGTATGAACATATAGAGGGCCACATTCGAGCTGGTCTTTGGTTTCCACTCACTCCCAGCTGATAAACTCAATCACAGAAACAAACTCGACGCCACAAAAACTTTCTAAAATGGTAAACATAATTTTCACTTGTTTATCTCCCAACAGTTTGAGCCTCTAAGAGCTTTGCTACAAATTAGTTTTGGTTATGAACTAAATCACACGCCATATTCATTCAATACTCAGGATTCAATTTGATTCTGATTCACAAGAGTCAAGATTCAATTCCAAATGGATTCAATTTTGCAACCTAAAAACCTTAAAGTTCTAGTAAAAATTAATTCGATTTTTACATAACGCCATTCATGCTCAAGTTTAATGTTTCGGAAATGTGACATTTTAAAATGATTAGAATAATAAAATATTAGAATATTAAATAGCTGGAACTGTTTAATATTATCATTTCAAATAATTCAATGTAGATGTAAAACTGCAACAAAGAAAAGAAAACAGTAGTTTTTAACTGTTAATTTAAAATATTGTCAATTAATTTGCCTTTGACATGCCTTCATGCTGAAGTTGAATGTTACAGAAATGCATGAAGATTTTTTAGCTAAATTAAAATAATATTATTAAAATATTATTATTATATATAACTATATAGTCCATTTTTATTAAATAGTCATTTAAAATAGTAACTGGATTTAGATGAAAAAAATGGAAGAATAATCTCTATACAATGCGTTTTTAACCTAATAATAAACATTTATTTAACATTAACATAACACTCAAGTAGTAGTTTACAGAAATCCAAATTATTATTAAAATATAATAATTGTAATATTATTAAAATGTTATTAAATTACTATTTTTATTATATATATTATTTATAATTAAATAATGATGTGAAATAATTCAACACAGATGTAAAAATGCAAAAAAAAAAAAAAACTTTGAATTTATGTTGCACTAAAATTAATTAATAATGCTTTAAAATACAAATTCAGCAATATATATCTTTTGCGAACTAATCCAGAACTCTGATTCTTTTGGGAATAATTTTTTTTTCAGCCCTGTTATTCAGGATGTGTTACCTTTAGCACAGTTTAAAAGAAAAAAATACAGAAATGATCCTGTGAGGACGTCACACAGCACTAGTGTTTCTGTATCAAAAATAAAGCGTACCATAACAACACTGTTCATCTCCTGCCATCCACACATCCTCAACACTAAGGTTATTGCTAGACTGGAACAGAAAGAGCTTCTCAGTGCAAATTGGAGCTGAAAGAAGAAAGCGGGAGAGCGAGTTATTTACTGATCAGCTTGACCAGACTCTGACGGAGGTCGTTAAGGTCAAAGATCTTGACGTCGAGGATCTGAACGACCCTCTGCACCTCGTTCTCGGCTCGGTGGCGATCCTCCAGCGCCGAGGCCAGGGTCTGCTCCGCGCTCTGAACACGTCGCTCCAGATCCATGTTACGCATCTCCAGCTCCTGACCAACACAGAGATGTCCAGGGTCAGAGGTCAGCAGAGCTTTCAACTCTCTACGACTTGAAAATACCGCCATAGAAAACTCTCTTCTTTTTAATCAAACAAAGCAGTTGCACATCGAAGCACTGCATGAGCAAGAAATATACAATTACTTTAAACTTGACTTCTAAAGTATTTGTAAAAATTTTAGCTGAAGTATTATTATTGTTTTTAATAATGTAAAATAACTACATGTATTAAAAACATGAAACAACAAAAACAAAACTGACAGTGGCTTATGTCTACAATATATTATATATGTATATATAACATACAATAGTGCATGATTTTTCACTTTTACATAAACATGCAAGTTGAGAACTACAGAACTGCATTACAATTTTTTAGCTAAATTATTATTAAAATATATTGTAATGATATTAAAATAAGAATTGAAATGTTATTTTAATAAAATAATGTAACAGAACTAATTTGTAAAAAAATATGTCATTTTTAAGCTCAATTATTTATATTTGAATAGATTTGATTTAAATAATAATATTTACAATTTTTCATATTCAGATATTAGAGATATTTTTAATGAAACAAAATAATTGTTATTTGAAATCTATAATTTATTTGAACTATACTATGACATTTGCACTGATTGATCTTAAAGATTGCATTATGTTTATAGATCCTGTCTGATCCTGTCTTAGTCTAAGCTCTGTCGATGAAACATCAGAATTACTCTTTGTTTTGTTTTATTTGACTGAAATGTTGCACCTGCAGTCTGTGGATGGCTTCTTCTCTCTCCTGCTCCAGCTCGTGGAAGTTGGACTTCTTACTCTGGAGAATACGGATCTCCTGAAACACAATAAGGTGCAGAAACGTATCCTCTGCTGGGTGTGTGTTCAGTGTCTGGAACAGTGACTTTCAGTGAAGTGCAGGGGTAGGTCGCTGCACTGTGTGTGTGTGTGTGTGTGTGTGTGCGCTCACTCTCACCTCGTCCTTTGCCTTCAGCAGGTTCTCCAGCTCCTCCAGGGACTGAGTGAGCTCATCTTTCAGCATGTCGCTGGGTCCCTGACCACCGTGAGCTTCCAGATCCACCACCTACAGACACACAAGAACTCATCCTAACACAGCTTCCTCAGACACACACCTGACACGTGCAGAAAAGTCCTCAAAATACAACTTACTCTATTGACATTATCCTGCAAAGACCCAATAAATATCTGATATCATTAACATGACTTGCAGCAGATTCAGTCACAACTGGGCCAAAATACTGTCGTTTGATTGAACACATGATCTTTTACATGAACAATGATAAAATTAAAGCATATATTTTGCTCCTCATGATACAGACAGATTTGATTCATTAAGTTGGTATACATTTCCAAAATCTTTCTTCAATTAAACATTTAATATTTGATTGTGCTTGTAAAAAACCTTTTGACATTTAGATAACAGCTTAAGTGAGATGTTACAGACATGTTTTTTAAACAAAATGATTACTAAAAAATAGTTAAAACAAGATAATAATAAAAGATAATAAAGATAATAATACAAAATTATTATTAAAATAAAAAACATTTATTAAAACATTTGTCCTCTTCATAATAGTGATTCATGCTTAAGTGAGTTGCATTATGCTAAATTATTATTTAAGAAAATTGCATTAATAACAGTTACCCTTTCAGTCAAATCACTTCGACGTTACATATGGGATCTCGCATGAGAGACCTATCGCCTTCGAGTCCTTT